>JARYGA010050417.1:0-22528 GCA_030545235.1 Helianthus tuberosus | reverse complement strand
TTCAGCATCTAACAAACTTTTACTAACATAATAAACAGGATATTGCTGACCTTCATGGTCTTTTATAAGAACGGCACTTACAGCATTCCCTGATACAGCAAGGTATAGGGATAGTGGTTCACCATTTTCAGGCTTCATCAATAGAGGTGCGGTTGAGAGATATCGTTTCAAATCCTGCAAGGCTGCTTCATGCTTCTCCCCCCATTCGAATCTTTTGTTCTTCTTCAGGATATCATAAAAATCTTTGCACTTCTCTGAGGATCTCGAGATAAACCTGTTTAAGGCTGCTACTCGGCCTGTCAATCTTTGTACGTCCTTCATATTTGAGGGTGATTTTATATCCAGGATAGCTTTGATCTGCTCTGGGCTTGCTTCTATCCCCCTTTTTGTCACCATATATCCAAGAAACTTTCCTGCCCCCACTCCGAAATGGCATTTAGCAGGATTCAGCTTCATGTTGTAATGATCCAGGATATCAAATGCTCCCTTGATATCCTGGAGGTGATCCTCAGCCTTTTTAGATTTCACCACCATATCATCGATATATACCTCCATGGTGTCCCCCAGTTTGTCTTTGAACATCATGTTTACCAATCTTTGGTATGTTGCACCTGCATTTTTCAAACCAAAAGGCATAGCTGTATAACAATAAATACCTGTTGGTGTCATGAAGGCAGTATCCTCCTGGTCAGAAGGCTCCATTTGGATCTGTTGAAATCCTGAGGATGCGTCCATGAAGGTCAGCATTTCATGCCCGGCAGTGGCATCTACCATTGCATCAATGTGGGGAAGAGGAAATGGGTCTTTAGGACAAGCTTTGTTCAAGTCTGTGTAGTCTACACAAACTCTCCATTTCTCATTTTTCTTCTGTACCACAACCACGTTTGCTAGCCACCTCGGGAACTTAACCTCTCTGATTATCATGGACTTTAATAATCTCTCAACTTCCTCCTGGATAATCGTGTTCTGCTCAGGAGGAAACTTCCTTCTTTTTTGCTGAACAGGCGTGAATGATTTATCAATTCCAAGATTGTGAGTAATAATGTCTTTGGATATGCATGCCATATCCTCATGCTTCCATGCAAACGTTGACTTCCTGCATTTCAAAAAGTTAATTAATTGTTCTTCAATATCCTGAGGGATATTGGTCCCTATGAGCACCGAAATATCGGGATTATCCTGGTCCAGGATAATTTTCTTCACATCCCGCTCCGGATCCTCCACGATATCCTGGGCCCGCGTCTTTAATTGCTATGCTGCACTAGGTTTGGTTGAGGATTTCATCGAGGATGAGTAGCATTCTTTCGCCTCCCGCTGATCACTATCAACTTTGACAACTCCCCAAGGGGTAGGTATCTTGATGCATTGGTGATATGTTGATGGCACAGCCTTCATATCGTGAATCCACGGTCTTCCCAGTATGATGTTATAGCAGGATAGAGAATCCATCACACAGAAACGTTGTATCGAGTTGACTCCTTCAACGTATACTGGCAACTTTATCTCTCCCACTGTGTTTCTAGCCTCTCCACTGAACCCAACAAGCACGGTAGACTTTGAAGTGATATCCATTGGAGATACATTCATTCTCTTCAGAGTTTCTAGTTGGATTATGTTGACGGAGCTGCCATTATCAACCAATATCCTGCGTATAAAATGGTTAGCCACATATAACGTTATTACCAGAGCATCATGGTGAGGATCCTGGACAGTATCCCTGTCATCAGCATCAAAAGTGATCACTTTGTCAGTCGTAAGGGTAGTCATCCTGACAGGTTTGTCTCCCCTTTCGGCCTTAGCTTCCTTTGCATGTCTCTTTGCTGCCGAATACGAAGTTCCACAAATGTCGGATCCTCCCGAAATGAAGTTGATTATCTTGGCATCCGCAGGAGGTGATGCTGCCCGCTCAGGATCCTTCTCAGTATCCTGGCCCTTATTCTTCTTTCTTCCTAAGAGATCTTTCAGATATCCCTTGCTTAGAAGATAGCTTATTTCTTTCCTTAGAGCAATGCAATCCTCAGTTACATGTCCGAAATCTTCGTGGAAAGCACACCATGTTGACTCTTTCGAGGCCACCTAGCCTTGTCTCCCAGACCCTGCATGGCATACATCAATTCAGGAATGTTAACAGAAAAGCAATATTCAAACAACTCAGGATACTCTTCAGGATCCTCATCTTCGACAGCATTCACTCTCTTGTTTTCATTTCTACCATATGGCTTAGGCCGATATGATTTGAATGAGGATTCTGACTTCCTGTTAGTTGACTCATAAGTGTTAGATGAGTTCATCCTTTCTTTCATCTTCATGTCATCTTCCAGACGGATATATCTCAAAGCCCTGTTACGAGCTTCGTCGAGATTCCTGCAGGGATTCATTACAAGATCCTGATAAAACTGAGAATCCTTTTGTAATCCCATCTTAAAAGCTTGCACAGCTGTTGCAACATCAAGATGTGGGATATCCAAGGATTCTCGACTGAATTTGTTCACATAATCCCTCAAGGATTCCTGAGGCCCTTGAGTTATCCTGTAAAGATCACTGGTTAGTTTCTCAAAACTCCGACTACAAGAAAATTGACTGTTAAATAAATTAACCAAATGGGCAAACGAAGTAATTGAGTGAGGAGGAACGTTTAACAGCCATTTTAAGGCTGACCCTGTTAGAGTAGAACCAAATCCCTTACACAAGCATGCTTCCTTGAGCTCCGGAGGGATAAGGTTAATCTCTATTCTCTCCCTATACTGAGTAATATGCTCTTCAGGATCCGTAGTCCCATCATAAAGCTTCATGTTGGGGGTTTGGAATCTCTTTGGGATCTCAGCATCACAGATAGGATATGCAAAACGAGATATCTTGTGGCTGTCTTGGGACACTTCCGGGATCGGCTGGACCACCCCAGGTACACTAGATATCATGTCCATCAACTTCTGAAGTTCCCTAGTAAGTGCTGATGTTACACCTGTATCCTGCAAAGATCCACTATTGTTAGTAGCATGAGTATTATTATTATTTGACACGTTACCCGTTGGAGGATTTTGCCCATATCCTGAAGCATATCCTGAGCTCCTCATGGTTGACATCCTGACCGAGGAGGGTATTTCAGGAGTATGATTCTGAGGAAGGCTGGGCACAATATTCCCCCTGTTATCCTCGGTATACACAGCTGAACTAAAGTTCAACGCTCTGGGATGTAATGGAGTGACATTATCCTCAGCAGATCTGCTCGAGCCAGACTTCAGGAGTTGTATTTCCCTTAAAAGCATTTGGTTTGTTTCCTGTTACTGCCTCATTTGTTCCTGCACACTTCCAAATAAAGTAAGAATTTCATCATTAGAAGCTAGAACGGGAGTAGATTCCTGAACACTGCGAGTAGGGATAATATCCTGAGGTCATGAAGAGGCTGGCATCCTTGGAGGAGGTGGTGGAAGCACCGAACCAGTAGTAGCAGAAGTCATAGCAGACACAGTAGAGGAACTCATGTTTGATCTTGAGGCCATTATGGACAATGTGGCAAAAAGTTTTGAAAATAGAAAGCCGATTAGCGATTTCACAAAAAATTTTAGTAAAGAGAGCACCACTTGCCCCACGGTGGGCGCCAAATTGTTTTGGTCAAAAATTACCTAAGCAATTAAGTGATCAAATTAGTTAAGTGAGGTAGTGTGCTAGAAATACGTGTGAAAAATGTATTGGTTTGTTTGTTTGCAAAAACAGTTATCAGGATACGGCTCAGGATATAGAGTTGTATCGATGATCAAACATTGAGCAAAAATGTAAAGGTGGACACGTGATGTACGAGGAAAGCCCTTGATCAATCTAGATCGCCGGCATAAAACCTCGGGAGCTGACAATCGCAGCTGCCTTGTTCTTCTATTGCTTCAAATATCAAGATACAGTGCTGGATGTGGTGCGGATCGACTATGTGTTACAATGAAATTTGAATACAAGTGTGGTGTTTGCAACGAGCTAGAGAGTGAAAGTGTTCGAGAGCGTAAGTGTAAATTGTGTGCCTTAAACTGATCCGCCCCCATCTATTTATAGTAAAGATAATGTAACAAACTATCCTAAACTTCCGGGATCCACCGAATATTCCTTAATCGAACGTTGTAGACCTGGTCTTTCGGGTTCAACGTCTCTCCTTCAACAGACACGTCCGAGTCTTGAGGAGAAGAAGTCCACTTGACCGTTAGCAAATCTCAGCCTTTAACCTGCACGTGATTAATTCAATAAACCTCAGGATATCGCCCAAGATGTTAGCAATATCCTCTTCCAGCATCCTGGTCACAAATAAACAAATAAAGGCAGGATATTGGTCAGGATATGTATGCTTAGAAAATGACCCATAACAATGCTGACTCTCAATTCTATTTGTTGTAGTCTGATGAAAATTAACCATCTCATTGGTCCATGCGGCTATAAGTTTTGTTTGTGATGGTATTAACCATTGATTATTCACATAATTAAAAACAACTTAAAATATAATCAAAATTTGTATACGAAAATGAATGTATGTGTGTATTTTAAACAAAAGTTATGTTTACGATCCGCTACGACAAGTGCTTTATAAAGGTTGTTGAGGTTAACTTAGTATATTGCCTCTGTCAGAGACTCACACAATGTTGCCCATGTTTGAGTAAAATTCTCCCAATCGTTTTCATTAAAGGATTTCTTGTAGTGTTTAACGATATTCTGTAAAATGTGGAACCTACAAAGATACTAGTAAGCGTTTGGGAAAATTTTCTGACACGTGTTCATAAGGGCATGGTCTATGTCGGTTACAATTACACGTGATTCCATACACTATTCCAACATAGACCTAATCCTCTCCCGTACTCATATGAAGTTTGTTTCCCGTTCTTTCAAAAGAATGGCATGCATGACACAAAATGTCTGGTTTGTTGACGTCATACCCACAACTTGCACAAATGGATTATTGTACACATCGGTTTTTCAGGTCACATCGATCATCAGCACACGCGGGAATGCCTGCCACAGGTTGAATGAGAACAAAGGAACAAAGAAAATATCCTCAACGGTGATTGTGGAGGGATCCTGTTGAGTGTAATAAGTGAAATGTTTCTCGGCAAGCAGATATTCCAGTTTCTGCATGGAAACGTTTGTGAATTGATCTTTCATGCATTAATCTTCTGGAGAGCGTTGTACACATCCACCCTTCAAGTGCGATGCATTTTCTCGTAAAACCCTATCAACAAAAAAGGCATCCACATTTTTTGCTACCAGTTTTCCTAAGCGTGGCTATGCTATTATGTTGGTCGTTACGGCTTCAATGAAGCAATATCCTCACGTCCTTATCACCCTGTTATTTCGACCGTCTTGTAACAATGACATAACCGTTATCAAGTCCCCTTTTTTGACCCACGACTCCAGCTCATCGCGGGACATAATATCCTAAAGCAATGCCACGTTTAATCTTATATTTATCGAAAAAGACATAAATGAAGAATTGTCTTACCTCGTTCATTTCATACGAAACTTGTGGGTAAGGGGGTTGCTCGTCATCCACTAACTCCTAGGCGTCAGAAGGTTCACTAGAGTATTCGTTTTTAGATATCTATACAAGGCTTCACACTCGTATTCGTAACCCGGATATCCATAATTGTATTCATCGTCAGGGACAAAATACTGAAACATGTTAATGGTTAAAAGGTGATGAATAATCTAACACCTAATTCAAATAAATAAATGCTCACCTCGTTCAAGTCTGCCAATAATGATTCCTTAGGATAAGAACGAATGTTGGACAGGACCTCCACCGCGTGATCATCATTCACTCTTATCTCGTAAGAATCTAGGATGGCAAATCCCTCCTAAAACAACATTGTGGTAAAGTATTAGGATGGAAAACCCCTCCTGATACGATATTTCTTTCCAGAACAAACGTGCTCGTGTTGTATGATTATTTGAAAAAAATAGTTGTTGTCCAACCAAGGCCAATAGTTCACCTACCTCTAACAACTCATATAGCTCTATAGGGTTTTTATGTGACACATATAGTAGAGCTTGTCTGACTTTGAGAACTGTAATTACCCTATATAACTCATATAGGTCTATATGAATCATGTGTATGTGTATGTATGTATATATATATATATATATATGACTGGTAAATTTTATTCACAACGCCAAACCCAAAAAAAAGAGGGCGACCACAACTAAAAAACCGCAACAATTACATTACATCAAATTTACACCAACTTTCCCAAGAAATCAATCAATCTTTCGATCTATTCTTGTACCATAAATACCCAAGGGGTTTGATAACTTGCATAATCTTGTCCACTCTAACCTCTTTGTTCAAGAACCTTTTGTCATTCTGAGTCTTCCAAAGCATCTAATAAGCAACCATAATTATGTCTTTAGAAACTCCTTTAGCCGTACTCCTAATGCCCATATGCTCATAGAGATTAACCAAATCATGTGCAGAAAACACATAAATGAGCCTTATATATGATGTCAAAATAAGAATCTAAAGTGTTTCAACTAACACGACTCTTAAAAAAATGGGGAGTTAATTACTGTTTTCGTCCCTGAGGTTTGTCAAAAATAACGGTTTCAGTCCATTAGTTTAAAAATTGCTATTTCAGTCCATTAGTTTCATTTTCATAACCATTTCAGTCCACCAACTTAACTCTCATCCATTTATTCTGTTAACTTTGGGTGAAATGACCAAATTTCTCCTGCAAACTTAACAAATTGTAATAAAAAAAATTGTAAAGAATCTAAAAATCAAAAAAATTCCAAAAAATCAAAAAAATTCCAAAAAATTCAAAAAAAATCTAAAATTCAAAAAAAATTTAAAAAATCATAAAAATTGTAAAAAAATCCAAAAAAATTCTAAAAAATCTAAAAATAAAAAAAAATCCAAAAAAATCTAAAAATCAAAAACATTCCAAAAAATCCCAAAAAATTCAAAAAAATCTCAAAATCAAAAATTTTTTTAAAAATCATAAAAATTCTAAAAAACCCAAAAAAATTCGAAAAAATCCAAAATGTTTCATTAAATGTTTCGAACCCAAACCGTTTAGAGCTGAACCATTTCGACGCGAACCGTTTCGACGCGTACCGTTTCGAGCCGAACCGTTTCGACGCGTACCGTTTCGACCCGTACCGTTTCGACCCGTACCGTTTCGACCCGGACCGTTTCGACCCGTACCGTTTCGACGCGAACCGTTTCGACCCGTACCGTTTCGGGACGGTTCGGGTCGAAACGGTACGGGTCGAAATGGTACGCGTCGAAACGGTTCGGCTCGAAACGGTTCGCGTCGAAACGGTTCGCGTCGAAACGGTTCGGCTCGAAACGGTACGCGTCGAAACGGTTCGCGTCGAAACGGTACGGGTCGAAACGGTTCGCGTCGAAACATTTAATGAAACAATTTGGATTTTTTAGAATTTTTTTGGATTTTTTAAGAATTTTTATGATTTTTTAAAAAAATTTTATTTTTAGATTTTTTTTTGAATTTTTTGTAATTTTTTTGATTTTTTGGAATTTTTTGATTTTTTGATTTTTTTAGTTTTTTTTTTTTTGGATTTTTTAGAATTTTTATGATTTTTTTAAAAATTTTGATTTTTAGATTTTTTTTGGAATTTTTTTGAATTTTTTGGAATTTTTTTTATTTTTAGATTTTTTTGAATTTTTTGGAATTGTTTTGAATTTTTTGGAATCTTTTTGATTTTTAGATTTTTTAGAATTTTTTTATTATAATTTGTTAAGTTAGCAGGGGCAATTTGGTCATTTCACCCAAAGTTAACAGAATAAATGGATGGGAGTTAAGTTGGTGGACTGAAATGGTTATGAAAATGAAACTAATGGACTGAAATAGCAATTTTTAAACTAATGGACTGAAACCGTTATTTTTGACAAACCTCAGGGACGAAAACAATAATTAACTCAAAAAATGGGTGTAAAATATTTTTAAAGAGAATTACAAGTTTTGTCCTTTATCTATATACCATATTTCAGACAGTGTCCTTTGTCTTTAAAATTGACGAGTTTTGTACTTATTGTTTCAAAGTCGTGCTCGGTATGTCATTTTACCCTAACCTAGTTAATTTTTTCAGCTAGATCTTTTCATGCGACTTGCACATGAGGGCAAATCTGTTATTTCGCCCACCCTTCTCATTTCCCCCAATTAATACCTTCTCTCTCACACACTCACACACTTCTCACCTTCTCTAAAACACACCTTCTCTCTCTCTAGTCTTTCTCTGTCTAGGAAGAACTCACACCCTCACCATCACATGCAACCACCATCTACCCAACACTAGCAACTCCGCCGGACCACCTTTACACCACTACTAGTTCAAGCCTGCAGTTTAAAATCAATTAAACCCATAGTCTGAGATCGATTAAGCTCTTGTTCATTGATCACCGCTGGGGGAGACTCGCCGCCGTCGCACCTTTAGATTTGTTACCCTCGACCTAAAATATTGATTTTAATGAGCTGGTGATTTTTGGCAAACTGGTGGCAGCAGTGGAGTTAAAACCACTGAAGGTCAAGAACACCCATATTGGAGGTGTTGGATTCTTGATTTTCTGGCCATTTGGGAGAAAGTAAACCAAGTGTACAGTGAAATCAAGGGGCCAAAATGTGGTTGGAACATGAGTAAACTTGTCACATCCCAACCGATGGAGGAAACATCGGGGCGCGACACTGAGTGAAACAGATTGTCCAAGAGAATCCATAATACTATTAGTGACAATATATTTAATGTTCACGTCCCATACCATAAACATATAAAGCATAAATAGGTATTACAAACATTGTTCTCAAAGACAAATAATTGTTCTGACAAATCATATTTTATTCGTGGGTTTCTAGACCACCTAACTTGATTCATCACAGCAAGCAAAGCATCCTAAACACCTGTGACATACGTTAAAATAAGGTCAATACACGTAGTGTAAAGGTGAGCATACAAGTTTAATAGCATATAATAGCAAAAAGCGATTTACTCATAACCACCATGTAACACGTAGAAATGTGAAGCAAGTAAGCTATCGACAATGAAATATGCAACCTACATGACTGCGAGTTGTAGATTGCGCAACACATTATCACCACTGTGACCATGTGAAGTAAAACTCTTAAAAACCCTTTTCCACGACAAGTGCTGAGTCCAAACTATAGTACTATCGTTGCTAAGGTGTCAGGCAACAATCACTGTGTAAACATAACATACAAGCATTCATCAAGACACGTATAACATGCAAGAGCGGTTAACGTTAAAAGTGTTTGCGTTGTGTGTTTGATGTGATTTGATGTAGGTAACGTATGTAACACCCAAAAGTGCGTTAAGCAAAAAGGGATCGAGTATACTCACAATCTGTGTTTAGTAAATAAACACAATCTTGGATTGAAGGGAGCGCATTGGGATTAGCTGATCACAGAACGATAGTGTAAGCGTCGAACAGTGCGTGAAATAATGTGTCGAGTGTGATGAGGGATCGGATGATAAACCAATCGGACGACCGTCCGGACGGATGGTCATCCGGATGGATGACCATTCGGTCGATTGGTCATTCGATTGAGGAAGTGCATTTGTAAAGCATTTGAACTTTTGAAGTTTGCGTTGTAGTATAAATATAGTCATTCTATCGGATGGTCATCCAGACGGATGATAGTTCAATCGAATGGCTATTCGATTGAAAACTGATACTCTTTGAAGTTTTGCAAAATTGTTTAAGTGTTGAATTTTATAGGTCACCTGGTTGAATAGTCATTCGATCGGATGGTCATCCGATCGGATGGCTATTCGATTGAGCAACTGTTTGGTTTGAAAACTTCATAAAATTAGTTAAGTTGAAAAGTTTTGCGGTTTAACGAGACGACATGATGACGTGTTAAACAACGGAAACCACCCCAAGTTTAGCTCAGCTGATCGGATGGGAATCACCCCGTTCGATCAGGCTCAACTGTTCAAGATGAAGTTTCATGTTCAACCCGTACGGTTATCTCTTCGATAGGAATCCGTTCTCATACCGGTTCTCTACTGGAGAATGGGTAGAGAGCCTGAACGAGTCTAGATCCTAACGGTTTTGAGTAAAAAGTGAAGATTGTCGAAGAAAAGTTTGAATCAGTTGTTAAATGTTTAGATTTAGACGAAATCAGTGTAAAAACATGTAGAAATCCTTTAGCTCCGAACCGTTCTTGCTGAGATGAGGTCACACTTCCATGTTCATAAGAACCCAAGGTGACGTCACCCTAGAACAGTCCAAATCAGGTGATTTCACGGTGAAAATGTGAGATTCGATGGAGAAGATGGTGAGAAAGTGTGTAATGAAGATGGAAGTAAAATATTTAGAGTGAAAACTTACAAGAATCGCGAGGAATCCAGAGAAAAGAGCTTGAGAGTGTGTGGGTCGGACGGAGCTGTCACCTCAATGAACAGTTGATATAACAGGTGGTATTTATAGGTGAAAGGGTGAAAGGCGGTGGAAAGTTAAGTCAGTTGGACGGACGGTCATTCGATCGGATAGCCGTCAGATCGGATGGTCATCCTGTCGGATGTCCATTCGATCGGTCGATCGGTTGGCTCGCGCGGGTTAGTTTTCCGAATTTTGTTTTGTGCGTTGTGCGTTGTGTTGCATTTAAGCGAGTTGCGAGTAAGCGATGTGATAGTATTAAACAAAAGTTACACAAATAACATAACTCCTAAAAGGCCTAACAATTAAGTCTGTGTTTCAGGTTTGCGATGAGATTGCGTTGCGATTGAGTTGCGATTGCGTTTGTGAATAACATCCCAAAATATATAGTAACCGTACACACTAGTAAAACACATAATAACACACATAAACAATTCCGATAGTTGCGATAAGATTGCGAAGCGATAGCGATGGGATTACGTCTAGTAATAGTAGCGCTTAGTAAAACAGCGTTTAGTCATGATTGTTACTTCACATAATAATAATTCGTTGTCTAAACAACGTTAGTTAACAAATTGTTTATCGAGTCTCGAGAGTACAAGGCAATAATTAATCAAGAAAAAGACAGATCTGAATAACAACCTGACTTATACTTTGACTTTGACTTGTACTTTGACTTTGACTTCGGAAAGTCGGGTTGTTACAGCCTCCCCTACTTTAGGGAATTTCGTCCCGAAATTAAGATGCAGGCGTAACGAATAGTTGTGGATAATTAGCTTTCATATCACTTTCGAGTTCCCAAGTGAACTCGGCGCTGCGTTTGCCTTCCCAGTGAACCTTCACTATAGGAATGCGTGAGCGTCGGAGCTTCTTATTCTCCCGGTCCATGATCTCAACTGGCTTTTCCATGAAGTGTAATGTTTCGTCCACTTGTAGATCCTCGAGAGGAACATGTAAATTCCACTCGGCTAGACACTTTTTGAGGTTCGAGACGTGGAAAGTTGGATGTACGTTCCTGAGTTCCTCCGGTAATTCGAGTCTGTAGGCCAGTTTACCAATTCTTTCCAGAATCTTAAAGGGTCCAATGTATCGAGGCGCTAGCTTTCCTTTCTTGTCGAATCGGATCACCCCCTTCCAAGGTGAAACCTTTAGGAGTAAGTGATCACCAACGTCAAATTCAAGGGGCTTGTGGCGTTTATCGGCGTAACTCTTTTGACGACTCCGAGCTTTCAAGAGATTGTCTCATATCTGGAGGATCTTATCAGTCATTTCTTGCAATAACTCAGGACCGGTAATTTGCGCGTCTCCGATCTTGTGCCATACAATAGGCGATCGACATTTTCTTCCATATAATGCCTCAAATGGTGTCGTTTGAATGCTAGAGTGGTAACTGTTGTTGTACGAGAATTCGACTAAAGGTAAATGCACATCTCAATTACCTCCAAAATCTATAACGTACGAACGAAGCATGTCTTCTAGGGTGCGAATCGTGCGTTCAGTCTGACCGTCGGTCTGGGGATGGAAAGCGGTACTTAGATTAAAAGTAGTACCGAGAGCAGATTGAAAAGTTTCCCAAAGGCGTGAGGTAAATCGACCATCGTGGTCAGAGATGATATCACGAGGTGTCCCATGTTGACAAATGACTTCGTCGGTATAGATTCATGCTAATCGTTCCACCTTAAAGTCTTCTCGTATCGGCAGAAAATGAGCAGATTTCGTAAGACGATCAATGATAACCCAAATGCTATCGTGACCTGATGTCGTGCATGGGAGTTTCGTTATGAAATCCATAGCTATACTCTCCCATTTCCACATAGGGATATTGGGTTGTACGAGTAAGCCAGAGGGTCGTTGTTGTTCAACCTTGACTTTCGAACAAGTCAGGCATTTCGAAACATAAAGAGCGATATCCTTCTTCATTCCAAGACACCTTTACAGAAGACGAAGGTCCTAGTACAACTTGTCGGCACCAGGATGAATGGAATATCGGGATTGTGGGCTTCAGTCAACAATATCTACCGAAGGTTATTGCGACCAGGGATCCAGATGCGATCGAGATAGTAATAGATACCGTTCGATTTGGTGACAAGTTGGGTTTCGACACCACACTTCTTCATGTCCTCATTCAAGGTGTTCTCAATGAAGAAGGCGTGCTGAGCGTCACGGATTAGGGCTTCGAGGTCCTGTTGGGCTTGAATATTATGAACGTTATGCAAATAGCTTCGTCGGCTAAGAGCGTCGGCTACGACATTTGCTTTGCCTGGGTGGTAGCGAATCTCACAGTCATAATCGTTGAGAAATTTAACCCATCTGCGTTGGCGCATATTCAGTTCCTTCTTGTTCAAGATGTGTTGTAGGCTCTTATGGTCGGTGAAGACCATACACTTGGTACCGTAAAGGTAGTGCCGCCAAATCTTTAACGCAAAAATAACTGCACCGAGTTCGAGATCGTGGGTTGTATATTTCTTCTCGTGGATCTTCAGCTGACGAGAGGCGTACGCGATAACCTTGTCCCGTTGCATAAGAATACAACCAAGACCAAGGTTAGAGGCATCGCAGTAGACTACAAAGTCGTCGTTTCCGTCAGGTAAAGCGAGCACGGGAGGGTTGCAAAGTATACACTAGAGGGTTTGAAAGGCTTCCTCTTGTTCGGTTCCCCAAACACAAGGCTTGTCTTTATGAGTAAGAGAGGTAAGCGGGACGGCGATTTTAGAGAAATCAGCGATAAATCGACGGTAATAACCCGCCAATCCAAGAAAAGAATGCACTTCAGACGGGGTTTTCGGTGTAATCCAACACTCAACTACTTCAATATTCGCGGGGTCAACGTGAATACCTTGACTATTGACGATATGACCGAGGAATTGAACCTCCTCAAGCCAAAATTCACACTTGGAGAACTTGGCGCAGAGGCGATTCCCTTGGAGTAGCTCGAGAACCAAACGAAGATGTTGCGTGTGTTCGGCTTTCGACTTCGAATAGATAAGGATATCATCGATAAACACGATGAAGAAGCGGTCGAGATATGGCTTACACACGCGATTCATCAAATCCATGAAAACTGCGGGTGCGTTGGAAAGTCCAAAGGGAATAACGACAAATTCATAATGGCCGTAACGGGTGCGAAAAGCGGTTTTAGGGATATCCTCCTCTTGATTTCGTAACTGATGATAACCAGAGCATAGATCGATCTTAGAAAAACACATAGCGCCTTGAAATTGGTCAAACAAATCGTCGATTCGTGGTAAGGGGTAGTGATTCTTGATAGTAAGCTTATTGAGTTCCTAATAATCGATGCACATTCGGAACGATCCATCCTTCTTTTTAACGAAAAGGACAGGTGTGCCCCAAGGAGATGTGATATGGCGAATGAAGCCTTTATCAAGTAATTCCTGGAGTTGACTTGAAAGTTCGCGCATTTCAGACAGAGCAAGGCGATAAGGGGCTCTAGCTACAGGGTTAGCTCTAGGAATGAGTTCGATTCGAAAATCAATATCACGACTCGGGGGTAGACCAGGTAAATTGTCATGAAAGACATTAGGAAAATCGTGAACCACAAGTACCTTTTCCATTGATGTCTCTTTCTTTTCCTTCTCTGCTACTACAATGTGTGCTAAGAAAGCCTTGTATTCCTTTCGGAGATACTTGCTTGCTTGAATGCACGACACGAGTTTGAGTTCCTTCGAAGATACTTTGCCATAGACACAAAGTTGATCACCATTCGCGAGAGAGAAACGAATCATCTTATCGAAGCAAACAACTTCAGCACGATTCTCGCGAAGAAAATCCATGCCTACTATGATATCGAAACTAACAAGTTGCATCAGGATGAGGTCGATCGGGAAGACGTGATTGTTGAGTTTGAGAGTACAATCACGGAGAATAGAACTAACGGTGACGGTTCTTCTGGTGGCAATTTCTATGTTGAACGTCGTTGGGAGGTTAGCGTGTTTACGGTTTAGGAGCTTCTCGAATTCAAACGACACAAAACAGTTATCGGCTCCAGTATCAAAAAAAACACGAAGCATAAATACCATTGACAAGAAATGTACGATTGACAACGTTGTTGTCAGTTTGAGCCTGGCGGACATTGATGTTGAATTCTCTTCCGCGAGCTGCTTGTTGTTGTGGCTGTTGCTGTTGTTGCTGTTGAGGTTGTTGCTGTGCTGGTTGTTGTTGCGGCTCTTGCTTCACCAGTCGGTTCGGGTAGACGTTTACGAAGTGGTTAGGGTCACCACATGCGAAGCAGGCTCGTGCATGAGCAACGGGAGCAGGAGCTGCTTGGTTACCCTGAGGAGCGGGGAGTGGAGCTGGCAATGCAGGAGGAGCTTGAACTTGAGCTTGCTGACGAGGACCAGTGTGACGGTTCGCGGTAAAGTGTCCGTAGAGGTTGCAGTGGACACAGAAACAGCAAGCTATCCCAGCTGAGTGATGGTAGGTACAAGTAGGGCACAGGAGATGAGGACCAGTGTACGCACGTTTTGCAGGTGGTACGTTGGTCATAGGTATAACAACTCTCCCGAAATTCTTAAAAACACCCCTATACGTCCTAAAAGACACCTCGTATACGAAAAATAAGCCCGAAATACATTTAATTTAACAAAAATCAAATAAAAACAAGAATTAGGGGCGCTAGCGGGGCGCGGCCCCCTTAACTGAATCCATCGCGGGCCGCGATCAGGTGGCCACTAGGCAAGCCCCTTGTAACAACTCTCATCAAAAGTCATATTTATTAAATTAATTTGTCTAATAGGAAACCCTAATTGAGACACCCAAGTGATTCTGTACAAACCCTAAAATTTCCAGAACAATCGGAATCAGGATCAGGGCCCCTAAAACTAAGGGGGGATAAACCCTAGTTACGATTATCTTAAAATCTCGTTGTCAAATATCGAAATTACAAAACTGTCAATTCAGCAAGGCTAGTCAAGGACGTGGCTAACCTAGGGTGAATTCGTGTCCCTTGCGCACCGTAAGGGATTAGGCTTATGGTGCGCAAGCCTGGTCAAAATTTTACTATAAATATAAGACATTGGCAATCGAAGTTTGGCACTGGAATGACGTAAATTCTCGTTACATACACTGAGATACCGTAGAAATACTTCAAAAAACACACATGGATCACTAATCGCCGCCGCAATACAGGGTAATAACTCGATCGCTGATACGATTCAATGTCCGATCGATTAAACTATCCAATGGATGTTTAAGTGTTGCCCACATTAGGGTTTATGCTTTGTCATTCGTTGTTAATTCAATGGATGTTTAAGTATCGCACTTTGTCATTCAATGTGAAGGTTTGATCTCGTGAGTTATCGTAAATGTTGTATTAAGTTACTAACCGAATTGTGTGCCTATTATTAATTTAGGTTAAAAGGCTAATTAGTAGGCTAGGCTCTGCTCAAATTAAATCTTTAATGTGATTCATTCTCTTTTTATCAAATTACTTTACATAACCCTATTTATTTCAAAGTTATAGTTACAGGGATTAAGTCTTGTTATCTGAAATTACTGCCAGTATGTGGGGGGATGTGCACATAGCTACTAATTATTTATCACTTGTGGGTGAAAGGACCCAACAAGTGATATGTCCACAGTCACAAGTCCGGTCAAGTGACAACTGGATCAGTTAATTCAAAAGATAGAGACATTGTAATCGCTCTTAATACTGTAAATTATAACAAACAGGTCGTTTTAGTAAAATGAATGATTCACTCAGTATTTCCCGCTGACAAAACCTTTTTCAAACATCTTTCAGGTGATCTGTTGTGATCAAGGAAAAGTGTCGAGAAGCACTACAAGCTTAAGGAAGTGGCTCAGTATAAAATAAAGAAACATGTTTTGTAAAATACAAATTTCTCCGTGAAATCTCATGATTGTAAATTACCGGGGTTTTATCCCGAGTTGTAAAATAAAATAATCGGGAATTTGCAGTTTTAAAAAGATCCTGAAGAAAACTTCCGCTGTCAATTTAATTAAATAAATACCACGGGATTTTCTGTCTCGCGGCTCCTGAAACGTGTCAAACCGGGTCGGGGGCCGTGACACCCCTAGGCCACCACGTGTCCCACTCCGTGTCAAAGCTAGCCGTTGATTCGACAAGGCTAGGCCCTAGCCAGTCTAGCTCGCGGGCCGCGAAGGCCTTGCCTTCTATTCTCGCGAGCCGCGAGGAAGTCAAGATCAGGCCTATAAATAGAGGGCTTCGACTCTCATTCCAAATCGTTCAGAATCAAAATTTCTCTCACGAATCTCTAAAAGCTAAATTAATTTCCGGGCATTATACCCACTAAAATAACGAAGCTTGCCTCGGTGTAAGTATCATAACCCCCAGTTAAGTATTAGTTACGCTGCCTGATTGATCTAGTACTCCGTAACGCATGTCAAGGCTCTGCCTGACTCAGTCATTGGAGTTCTGTCTCGGGGAGGGTATAAACGATGTAAATTGGGTTATTATACTAACGCATGTGCATTGTTTAAATTAATAGATTATAACCAAAAAGTCACAAGGAAATACCTAAATTAGCGATGTGAGTAACCCTCTTTATGTGAAAACTTTTTGTTAACTGTGTTTACAAAACCTTAATTATTTTTAATTGAAATTTAACAGTGATTGAGTATTTGTAAATCTACAATTATCGTCGGTATGTTGGGTTTTGTATAAATAACTTATTACTACACTGTGAGTAGTAACATTACCACAAGTCAGGATTGACAGTACCGTGGGTGGTAATTAAAGTAGATGTAAACAAATGTAATTTTGGGTTGCCCTCAATGCTGTAAAATGATAAAAATTTTCTTGATTAAACTGGGATTCACTCGCCAGTATTTCTTGCTGATAAAATGTTTTTAAACGCGTTTCAGGTAACAAAATGTGAAAGCCAATTAGAAGCCAACCAGAGAGCACTGAAGGCTTGGAAAAGTGGCTATAAAAGTTACCTAAATAAAGAAGAAGTTTTATTTCAATAAATTAGGATTTATCCCTATAAACATGTTGTAATGGAAACTTGGGTTTTTCCCATGTATTTATTATTATAAAAATGTGGTGTTTAACTCTGACAAACTATTTCCTAACTACGGTCCTGATGTAAATCCCGCTGCCAAATTAATAAATACCGATACCACTGAATCTGCGTGCCGCGGCCGCCCGCCTCCCGGGGCAGGGTCGGGGGTTGCGACAAAAGGTGGTATCAGAGCTACAGCCACTGATTTCAGCCACAAAAGTGTTCTGCTGACACCAAAATTTTAATTGTGTTAGGAAATAATCTACATGATTATGTGCATATCTGTATATTATTGTTTTGTGTAATTTGACAATTTGTTAGTTTACAGTATGAGTGATCAAGGTCCATCAGACGCCTATCGTCACTTGTCTAGTTCTCCTAAAGATGAAGGAACTTTCTCCCAGCCTACTCTTTCGGGGTATTCAGCTGACACAGAAGAGGGGATCTTCATATTTAAGGCGCAATCCGAAGAATCATTCCCTACCAAAAAGAGAGGATGGTTCAGTCGGGGAGCACATGAGCGTAGGAAAAGAATGAGGAAGTTACAGCACCAAAGGGCTTTAGCAGCAGCAAATAGGGAGATGAATGCCCAGACCCAAGACATAGTCAATAGGCAATTGGCTAACTTTGACATACTAGCTACTACTGTCGCAGACCCAAACTTAGACCAAATCATTGCACCACAGCCACTACCCTTGTTCCCAACTCAACCCATGGAAATAGAACCTAACCCAGGAGACCAGGTTCCCATACCCGCCTTCGACCCAAACAAAATCCCTAGAGTCCCAGCACCCAATCCTCTAGCTTACGACCCATGGGAGGATGACCATAGGGACTATCGAGAACTCTACCCACAGGAGGAACCCCTACCAAACCCTATAGCACCATACCCCAACCTTGACTCTCTAGATCCATATTGGGATGCCGATCAGTATGTTAGGGAAATACTTGAAAACCCATACCCATATGGAGAACCCGTACCACAGTACCCTGACCCAATACCTGCACCACCACCACCCATGAGTACCAAAAACGTGCAGGAACTCCGCACATTTGGTGAGGAGTTAGTAGATGAAGGAGAAATAAGGCAAATAGGTGAAAAGCTCGTTTGGAAATACTACGAGTGAAATATGCAATACTGGATGAACCCCTAGTAATAATAGTAATCATAATATATATATATATATATATATGCACGTAGTTTGAAAAAAAATCAACTAAAATAGATGAACCAATACCTACGGATGCATAATTAGTATTGCATTTTAAATTCCAGTTGCAACTTGTAATAGATATAGATATCTATAAAAAAGAGTAAATGTCGCAATGCACGACGGTTTTGATCAATGTGTTTGTTTGTGTGATTGTTCACATTAAATTTTGTTCTGTTTTATTAATACCTGGTAAATGTTTATAATCCAGATGGACAACAAAGTGAATCAGGAAAACCCGAATAACGATAATAACGGGAACCAATTAGATAACAGTGCCATCCAACACATAGTGGCACAAGGGATTATAGACGCTATGCCTTATATTATCAAAACGGTTAAGGAAGCGGAAAATAATAAAACTAATAGTGGAAGTAAACGACCACCTACTGAACCCAGTCACAGTGTAAACAATGGACCATTACTTCAATTGTCTATTCCAAAAAGAAGAAGAACCATGTCATATGGTTGTTCTTACAAAGAATTTTGGTCTTGCAAATCAATAGAATTCTCTGGCAATGAAGGAGCCATTGCAGCTCTATGTTGGATAGAAAAGACTAAGGCAGTCTTAAAAATAAGCAAATGTGCAGAGTAAGATAAAATCATGTTTGCTTCCAATCTTTTTAAGAATGCAGCTTTAGAATTGTGGAACACTATTCTCCAGTCTAGGGGAAGTGACAAAGTTTATAATATGGAATGGAATGAGTTTAAGAATATGGTTGAAAGAAAATTATGTCCCCCCAATGAAAAAAACAAATAGCTAATAAATTCTTAAACCTTAGAATGACTGGAGTTGACTGTAAGGGTTACACTGCCATATTTTTCGAATATGCTAGAATTGTGCCAACCCTAGCCTCACCAGAACCAGTATTAATCTCCCGTTACATTTGGGGATTAATAAGTGAAATTAGACACGTAGTCAAGGCAGCTAGACCACAAACTATAGAAGAAGCAGTAGAACTAGCAAATACCTTGACCGATGAAGTGGTACGTACACAAAAAGAAAACCAGAGGAAGAACCTAGTCCAAAAGCTTACCCAGGAATTTCGCTACGGTAATTCCAACCGGGGGAAAAACATAGGTTCTGCTTCTGCACCATACTGTAAATCCTGCAAGAAAAGCATTCAGGAAGATGTTCCACATACTGCAACTTCTGCAAAAATACAAGGGGACACAAGGAAGAAGACTATAGGAAGAAACCCAGTAATGGAATATACTTCAATTGTGGAGAAAAGAGGCATATCAAACCAAACTGTCTGAAACTAGCTCCAACCAAACTATTCTGACAGCCGAAGAAGCGAAAATGATTCCGGACGTGATTGCCGGTACGTTTTTAGTTAATGATGTTTTTGCTAAAGTATTATCTGACTCTGGTGCGAACCAAAGTTTTATTAATACTTCACTTTGCAAACTTCTCAATCAGCCATTAACTAAACTTCAACAAGAATGCCTAGTAGAAACGGAAAATGGAGAATCCATTAAGATCACTGAAATCTTGCAGGGAGCAAGAATAGAAAATTTAAACCATAAATTTGCTGCTAACCTTTACCCAATGAATTTGGCTGGATTTGATACTGTATTAGGAATGGATTGGTTAGTAGCCAATGAAGCCAGTATTCTATGTGATCAAAAGTCAATACAAGTAAATTCACCAAAGGGTGAAAAGATCACAATTACAGGAGATAAGCCATCTCGATCCACGAAATTCATCTCTGTAATGAAAACAGCCAGTTATGCAAGAAAAGGATCCCAAGTGTATATGATTTCCGTAATCATTAACACTAAAGGAAAAGAATTAATAGATATTCATATAGTATCTCAATTATCAGATGTTTTCCCAGAAGAATTACCGGGACTTCCGCCAGATAGGGAAGTTGAATTCAGAATTCACCTACAACCAGGGACAGCACCAATTGCCAAGGCACCTTACCGTTTGGCACCTGCAGAGATGCAGGCAGCTAAAGAAACAGTTGGATGAACTTCTGGAGAAAGGATTCATACAGCCCAGTTCATCACCATGGGGAGCACCAATCTTGTTTGTCAAGAAGAAAGACGGATCAATGCGTAAGTGCATTGGTTATCGAGATTGAACAAAGTCACAATTAAAAATCGGTACCCATTACCGAGAATCGATGATCTATTTGATCAACTGCAAGGAGCTCGATTCTTTTCTAAGATCGAATTACGCTCAGGATATCATCAATTCAAAGTACAGGAAGAGGACATTCCTAAAACTGCCTTCAGAACAAGGTATGGCCATTATAAATTTACCGTCATTCCATTTGGTTTAACCAATGCACCAGCCGCATTTATGGACATGATGAACAGAATATGTAAACCATATCTGGATAAATTCATAATTGTCTTTATAAATGATATTCTCATTTACCCTAAGAGTAAAGAGGAACATGCAGTGCATCTGCATACACTCCTAAATTTGCTGAGAAAAGAAAAGTTTTATGCAAATTTTTCAAAATGTGAATTTTAGTTAGAAGAAGTGCAATTCCTTGGACATCTAGTCAATCATGAAGGAATTCCTTAGACATCTAGTCAATCATGAAGGAATTCATGTGGATCCCACAAAGATCGAAGCAATTACTAAATGGAAAGTCCCTGAATCACCAACGGAGGTGAGAAGTTTTCTCAGACTGGCAGGTTATTATAGACGGTTTATTCGAGATTTCTCTAGAATAGCCATTCCATTAACAAAACTGACCTGTAAATCTGTTAAGTTTGAATGGGGACCAAAACAGGAAGAAGCCTTTAGAATCCTTAAGCAAAGATTAACCAACGCACCCATATTAGCGTTACCAGAAGGAACTGAAGACTTTATAGTCTATTGTGACGTGTCTAAATTAGGTTATGGATGTGTGTTGACGCAACGTCAAAAGGTTATAGCCTATGCCTCTAGACAACTTAAGAATCATGAAGAGAATTATACAACCCATGATTTAGAATTAGGAGCCATAATTTTTGCCCTTAAAATTTGGAGGCATTATCTTTACAGTAGTACGTTTTCCATTTTCACTGATCATAAGAGTTTAAGATATGTTTTCGGGCAAAAAGAATTAAATATGAGATAAAGACGCTGGATGGAAATCCTTAGTGATTATGATTGTAATATCCAGTACCATGCAGGAAAGGCTAATGTAGTAGTTGATGCTTTAAGTAGAAAATATCATGAAAAGCCAAAAAGAGTACGTTCTCTCAAATTAAATCTGCAGATAGATTTAAATGAACAGATTATGGAAGTACAAGAATCAGTAATCAAGTATGATACTGAAAAATTGAAAGTAATGATTAAGGAATTAGAAAAAGGAACAGATGGAATTTGGAGATTCCATAAGAAAAGAATTTGAATACCAAAATAAGGAAACCTACGCCACCGAATATTAGAAGAAGCCCATAAGTCTAAGTATACGATACATCCTGGAAGTGATAAAATGTATCAAGACTTAAGAAAGAATTTCTGGTGGATAGAATGAAAAAGGATATAGCAGCCTATGTTGCCAAGTGTCTAACCTATTCACTAGTCAAAGCTGAACATCAGAAACCCTCAGGCTTGTTACAGCAACTAGAAATGCCAATATGGGAATTGATAACAATGGACTTTGTTACCAAACTACCCAAGACCCGAAAAGGTAATGATACAATCTGGGTGATTGTAGACAGGCTAACCAAGTCTGCTCATTTCTTACCAATGAAGGAAACTTTCAGTATGAAATAGTTAGCCAAGTTATATGTAACTGAAATAGTTTCATTACATGGAATTCCTTTATCTATTGTGTCTGATAGAGATAGCCGTTTTACTTCTCATTTTTGGACTAGTTTCCAAAAAGCAATGGGAACCAAGTTAAATCTAAGCACATCTTATCATCCTCAAACAGATGGACAAAGCAAAAGGACAATTCAGAAAATGAAGATATGCTTAG
>JARYGA010050416.1:0-52192 GCA_030545235.1 Helianthus tuberosus | reverse complement strand
AAAACTTTAACTACGAATGTATGTGTGTGTATACATATGCATATACATATACTTGCCTCAAACATTTAGTAACTCTATTACTATTAGTTGCTTGTTAATCCATTCATACACGTTCTTACTTCGAAACATTTCGACATGACCCGGTTGACATTTATAGGATCCTAATTATCATAGATTGCATTTTCAGAAACTTAACGAAACTATTGGATTTGCCTTAAGAAATATTCTACAACATAGTTTAGGAAGTATGTTAATATGCCTAACATATTTCAATGACTTTCATTCTCTTACTTATTACACATTCGTTAATTTTATATACTTTTCACTTCGTTATATGTTACTTCATGCCATCATGCTTACGTCTTATTAACCTTTGTCCTTTTAATTATGGTTATCATGTTTTTATTTCATAATTCTGGGTGTTAATAGCCACTTAGTGACCATACCGCATTCCTTTCATCATCCTCGGTGTTAACGGCTACTTCGTACCCACACCGTATACCATTCATCATTCTCGGTGTTAACGGTCATTTCGTGACCACACCGCCTACCATTTATCATAGGGCATCATCTTTACCATCATTATTGGTAATATCATTATCATCATCATTTACATTCACGGCATCCGCCATCTACGATTACATACTTTTATTAGATACCGTATCATTATCATTCACGTTTACATTGTCCGCCATCTACATAAAACATTTATCTCATTAATTAGATTTCTTTTCATATTTCTCTTCATCATATTTAAACTCATGTTATCATACTACATTCAATTTACAATTCATACTTTATACATTATCGTCAATGACGATCATGTTGTATCGTTTAGATCATAATATTTGATCATAACGATTTACCTTCTCACCCTTCATATGTACTTTTCCCTCATTATTCTTAATATCAAAATCACCTTAAACATTAGTTACGAGGCCTTGAAAACCGATTAAAACAAGTCCCATAATCACAACAACAAAATCAAACAATTGCCAGTATCTGGAGCTCTCGCGGGCCGCGAGGGCTTACCCTCTTGTTTGTCGCGGGCCGCGACTACGATCGCGTGACGCGATGGTGATACCAGGTGGGTGTCACGCGATGCGACACCCCATTTTCAACAGACTATTTGGTTCTTTGTTGCTGTACTTTCCCAGCTCCAACTTTTACCAAAATTCTAACTTTAAAATCTGATAACTTTAGTTCTACTAGTCCGTTTTACGTAATTCTTTTTCCTACGTGTCCGTAATTTAAATGCGGGCCCGTTTAGAATCGTCGTTCGCCTTAAAACTCAGTTTACAAGCAAAAATCCTATAAATCCCTTTTTCTATTATAGCTACGTTTTTACCTCTTTCTAATCTCTCTATAACATCATTTACTCGTAACAATATTTACTAGGAATTTTTTTTTCTTTCTTGAAATGTTTACCTCTTCTTGCGTCTCAGAGCGAACACACCCATTCTTACGAGCTTTCGGTTTGAGTCCAAGCACTCCATCATGTTCGAATCCCTCAAACCTGGGCTCTGATACCAACTTGTAACGCCCACTTTTTCACATTCGAAAATAATAATAACAACATACTAATTTTAACAAAAATTGGGCATGACCCGTTCGTATTATAAGCGATTCCCTGCTTTTAACAATCACCATTCAAACTAATTTCTACGACACTTTTCAAAAGACATAAAAGTTGTAACCATACCAGATTTCATCAAAAATGTTTTGTCCGGACTACCAAAATAAGATTTAAAATCCTAACTTACTTACGAAACATCCTAGACATAAACTTAACATTTACATTATGAAAGCGTTTTTACCCATTTACAAAGACGACTTAAACCGGAAGCGCATAAAGGGCGATGTGCTGTGTTCGATCCAAGCTCGCCATTATCAAGAGTGAGATTCACCTACATCCATAACACAAACTTACAAGTTAGTTCGGTTAAAACATATTACTAATACAATTTGCTTTTCGTCATTATTTGACCCGTCACCGGGTCATTATATCTTTACATTCGAAATTCTCATATGGCAATTCCGTTTAACGATTATAGCACCATCTTAGTCTCCATCATCATCAATCATCCTATTTTATCCGACCCATTCTCACGGACCATACTTATTCTTACTTTTTCAATTTTCCATACTTCACTAGTTTGGCTTATAAAAGTCATCGCTAGCTATCTTAATTTCATAACAATTTCATCTTACTCGACCCGTTTAACTACGGGTCAATACATCACTAAGAACACCTCATTCTCATACTTTAGACCCATTTGTATGGGTCGTCAATAGACTTTTCCATTTTTCTACTAACAATTCGCATTAAGACATTTTACTATAAATTTCCGCATAAAGCATCGAACAATTATTTACCTGAGAACTAACACAAAAATCTACATTCTACATGAGCGAAGTTCATAAGAAATTGCCTTGGCCTTGCTTTTCCTTTGCTTGTGATCGACTTGAACTTTCTTCCTTTTTTGTTCCTAAACATGGCATCATACCGTTTAGAATTCACATAAACTTTCATTTCACATTTTTACCCCTTTGAGCCATCATAACAATAATTTAACATAATCACATTCTCTTTGATTATCATTACATACTACCAACAAATGTCTAAATTAAAATTATTAAATTCAGCCCATGACATTTCATCGAGCACCTAATGTGCGTACAACTTAACAAGCATAATGTACAAGCATTATAAGCATATTCCTACCAAGTCTTTTTCCAAATCATGGCAACCATCATTATCACATAATTTCTTCACATTCTTAGGTTTGTTTAACATCAATAAGCATAATTCAATTTCACATATCATATTACAACTAAATTCCTCAAGATTACCATGCTTCATCATCCTACTACTACAAATGGGTTTTACTTCAAATCATCAAAATGGTCATAATCAAGCATAATTCATCTTCTACATGATGATTCTAACCAACATTCATGCTTAATTTCATATAATTTCATGGATTATTTATAACCCTCTTCATGAAATATCATCAAATCATAAAATTCAACTTACCTTATGTTTAGAACACTTAGATGATCAAGTACCCTAATTCATGCATTCGATTTCAGCCGTAGAACATCTTTGATTGCTGAATTTTTTGTTGATGTTGAAGGTGAAGGTTTTTCTCCTTCTATCTCTCTCTCTCTCGTACGATATACACACATACACACACTGCACTTTTTTTTAACTTTCATTCAGTTATTCACTTTCAGCCCTTATAGTTTTCATTCGTTATTTATTCAAGCAAAACTTTTATCCCCTCTACACAAGAGTCACTCTTACTATGACTAACTTGGTTAGTCATTTTTACTTATTTACTAGCTCATAATTTAGCTTTCATCTACAAAAATTTACATTTGCATTATTCTTTTTTTTTTAACACATCAAGATTAAAATATCATATTATGACTTCTAAATTTTTTTGGGGTGTTACACATTGGCGAGTGAGAATCGGATCATCTTATCAAAGCAAACAACTTCAGCATGGTTTTCACGAAGAAAGTCCATGCCTACTATGACGTCAAAACTTCCGAGTTGCCTCGGAATAAGGTCGATAGGGTAAACGTGATTGTTGAGTTCAAGAGTACAATCACGAAGAACAGAATTGACAGCGACAGTTCTTCCGGTGGCAACTTCGACATCGAATGACGAGGGGAGATGGGAGCGCTTACTATTAAGGAGCTTTTCGAATTCCAACGACACAAAACAGTTATCGGCTCCAGTATCAAACAAATACGAAGCATAATTACCATTCACAAGAAATGTACCATTAACCACGTTGTTGTCGGCTTGAGCTTGGCGGACATTGATGTTGAAAGTGTGTCCGTGTGCTGGTTACTGCTGCTGTTGCTGTTGCTGTTGTTGGTGCTGCTGCTATTGTGGCTCTTGCTTCATCACTCGGGTTGGGCACATGTTTGCGAAGTGGTTGGGATCACCACACGCAAAGTAAGCTCTAGCATGGATCGCGGGTGCATGAGCCGCTTGTTGGCCTTGGGGAGTGGGAAGTAGAGCTTGTGGAGCAGTAGCTTGACCTTGAGCTGGGGCTTGTCGAGAACCGATACGGCAATTAGTAGTGAAATGGCCGTACATGTTACAATGAGCGCAAAACCTGCAAGCAATCCCCGCAGGGTGATGATAAGTGCAGGTAGGACAGAGCGCGTGAGGACCAGTATACGCACGCTTGGCTGGCGGTGCGGTGGTCACTAGGGCTGCTGCCTGGCGGTGCTGGGGTGGTGACTGAGCAGTAATAGCTTGCAGCGCTATGGCGGCTGTAGCAACACAGTTCTTGTTGTTGGAGTTGCTGTTCTTCCTCTTGCGACGAGAGGCCTTTGAAGTCTGAGGAGCGGTGGCGGTTGCTTCGGCGGTTGGTGCAGTAGTGACTTGATGCAGATTCTTAGAAGTTTTATCACAAAATCCAGACTTGACTCGCTTGTCGTTGATCTCAGCAGCAAGCAGGTAAGTTTCCTAAATTGTTGCTGGTTTTGAAGCTTGCACAAAATCTGCGACACAATCCGGCAGTGCTCGGATATACTTCTTGATCGTCACATCAGGAGTCTTCACTTGATCAGGACAGATTATGCTTAGCTGCTTGAAGTGAGCAGTCAAGCCAACGTTGTCACCCTCCTTCTGCTTGATATGCCAAAATTCGTCCTCCAGCTTTTGACGTTCATGGGGAGGGCAGAACTCTTGTATCATCACGTCCTTCAACTCATCCCATGTTAGCCCGTAAGCTGCATCATTTCCGCGTTTGTTTCTCTCGGCCGTCCACCAATCAAGTGCATGGGATTGGAAGACGCCGGTAGCGTTCAGAGTACGGAGATTATCAGGACAGCCACTCTGGCGCAGGGTGACCTCGATCGAATCAAACCAAACCAAACCACTGGAACATGGCCGTAGGACCATCTTCGCCACTAAACTCTTTCGGACCGCAAGCTTTGAACTGTTTGAAGCTAAAAGCAGCCTTGGGTGAATCTGTCCGGGACTCTTCGGACGACTTGCTAGCGTTTTCGTGTAGTTCGCTAACAATCTGGGGGATTACTTTAACAATTTGACTAGCGACGAGGGAGGCGAGTCGTTTGTCAGCTTGCTTTCGTTTCATAGTGCGAGAGTGAAGTGATCCAGTTGACGACATTGTCTGCAATAGACATCGCCATATGATTCAATCACTATTTAATCGAACCTCACCTCACACGTACTACTACTAAAGCTCAGGAACACAATTTGATAATCACATAGGCACAGAATCACAGAGGCACGTAAACACATAGGGCACAGAAGCACGTAAGCACGTAAGGCACAGAAGCACATGAGGCAGTCAGAATATAGAAACCTATCATTCAAAGTTTGCGCGTTCGAGAATAGCGATTGCGATTTGCGAGTACACAACGAGTAGTATAGCGAGTGGTATAACATAAACGAGTAACATAGCGTAAGCGAGCATCGGCGATTTGTTAGCGTGTTGAGATAGATATGCAGTGCGAGTAGTGTGTGTCGATCAGAGCGAATGTGAAAAGCGAATAAATCCCAAAAATTCGAGACACATAAACAGATAAAACCACATAAAACACATAAAATCCACATAAAACGACAATTCTCAGAGCTAGCGGTGGCAGATCCAGAATCGAAACACGTAAGATTGAGGGATAGATTGTCTCGGCTAGATAGACATTGACTTCCCAAAGTGGTTCGACTATTCACAAGGACTCTTGGTACACACTTTAGCCTTCTGGCCTGTGCTCTCGCCTCGATTTTTGGGCGATTGGCACACATCCTTACAGTTACAGTGTGACTTCAAGTCGTTGGAGTCCGTCGAGACTTTGGTGAGAGTTTTGTATAACCCAAATAGAGATCGGAACAAGTTGTCAAAGTTCGGGTTTCACCCCTGACTTAACAACTTCGTTCCTGTTTCGACGAAAATAGAGAAGAAATCTGCGTTAAAGTACGGATTTCACTCCTGATTCAACGCAAATTCTCCTGTTTGTAGATAAAAATGTGGGTTGAACAAGCAATTTAGTCGAGAGTTTACGGTTTTCACACCTAATCTCGACCTAGTCGCTCGTTCATTTTCGAAATTTAGAGTGCAGTGATAGTGTAGCGAGAATAGCGAGAAGTAGCAAGTAAACTCGTACAATACCCTTAAGGGTATGCACAAGCTGGTCTATTGGTACCTAACTGTAGACTAGGTCGTTTCTAAGACACCGACCCGGACTAGGTCGAGTCTTGCCTAATTCCCTATAGCTATGGCTCTGATACCAATCTGTCACACCCCAACCGATGGCGAAAACATCGGGGCGCGGCATTGAGCGAAACAGATTGTCAAGAGAAATTCCATAACGACTAAATTACCAAATAGTTTAAATATTATGTCCCATACCATAACCCATAACATAATCTAGTTATTACGGATATAGATATTCTCCAAACAAAACATGTTCTGACAACTCAGATTTCAAATAAAATAAATTGTTTGTTTGTTTGTTTCTAGACTCTTCCTAACTTTATTCCACATAGCAAGCATCCTAGCAGATAGCATCCTAAATACCTGTCACATATGTTAAAATAAAGGTCAATACACATAATGTAAAGGTGAGCATATAAGTTTAATATAGCATAATAGAGTTTGAATTCGTTTACGCATAACCAGCATGTATAACGTATAATGTGAAGCATGTAAGTTATCGAAAAAGATCCTATCAATACCAATGACTGCGGGTTGACTGCACGAAGCGAGTTCGCAACACATGCTCACCACCGTGAACACGTGAAGTAATTGTCCTTAACAACCCCTGAGTGAACAGGTGCTGAGTCCAAGCTATAGTACTATCGTTGCTAAGGCAGGTAGACAGCAATCAATGTGTAAACATAACAAACAGGCATTCATCGAGTCACGTATAACATGCAATAGCGGTTAGCGTATAAATAGTGTTTGCGTTGTGTGATTGATGTGATTTGGTTATTGATAACGTATGTAACACCCAAAAGTGCGTAAAGCAAAAAGGGATCGAGTATACTCACTGATTGTGTTTAACAAGTAAACACGTGCTTGGATTGAAGGGAGCGCTGAGAGAGATTAGCCTGAACAGTCAACGATAGCATAAAAGATAAGCGGCACTTAAATCGGTGAATTAGACGGTACCTTGCACCAAGTGTCGGATGGTAATCCGGTCGGATGGCCAGTCGATCGGATGTCAATCCATTCGGATGTCCATTTGATTGGATTGACACCTCGTTTGGTGAAGATGTGTTTGTGTATGATGGTTTGTCTTTTGAAGTTTTCGTTGTAGCATTTTGAAAATAGAGAAGTATCTCTACCTTTCAGGCCGGTCGATCGAACGGCGGCTCGATCGGACGACGATCCATTCGGCGAGACATTTCTCAGAGAATAAGTTCACAGCAGTGTTGTCACTCGAGCGGATAGTCTACTGATCGGGTGGCAATCCGTTGGAACTGGTAATGCATTGAACATGTTGAAAATTGTTTAGTGTTGAAGTTCCAAACATCAGATGGTCGGGTGGTCGTTCGATCGGATGGCTATCCGATCGGACGACAATCCGTTCGACGTTCAATACCCTTAGAGGTTGAAATGATAGTTTAAGTGTGGGACCAAGTGCAAGGCGATCGGATGGATGTCCGATCAGATGGCAATCCGTCCCAACGGCCTAATCGTCTTGATACTTGATTGTTTTGCTAGTTTGTAGTTTTGATCGAGACGGTGTGATCACGTGCTAAACAACAGAACCTCATCAAGACCATAGTGACTCGATCGGACAAGAACCAACCTAGTCCGACCAGTTAACTGTTCGAGATGGTGTTTCATGTTTAACCCGAAATCAGTAGTCTCTTGGATAGAATTTAGGTCCTGAACCAATACATCACTAAGAAGGAGTAGTAGTTCAGAACTAGCTCCGATTCTATCTGTTTTAAGTGCATTGAGTGTAAAAGAGTTGAAAGAAAGTTAGAAAACCATCTTTCAATCCTTCCCACCATGAATATGTTCAGATCTTATGCAAGATCTTTGTTCATTCATGTGGAAATCGTCCAGATCTAAGTTGTTCTTGGTGGATTGAAGCCAAAACATGAAGTTCATAAGAACCACATGATGACATCATCCTAGAACACCTTAAATCTAGTGATTTCATAGTTAAAAGTTAAGATTCAAATGAGAGGAAGGTGAAAGAGTGCGTGTAGATCAAGAAAGTACAAGATTTAGGTTGAAAACTCACAAGAATTCACGAAAAATCGAGAGAAAGAAGCTTGAGAGCGGCTGGGTCGAGTGAGAGGCTGTCACATTAAGTGATGTGACAGTTGGAGGTATTTATAGTGTTTACCAAAAAGGAAAGCGTGCAAGGATCGAGTGGGTCACCGATCGGATGGCTGTCAGATCGGGTGGCAATCCGATCGGTTGACCATCCGATCGAGCAGTCACTCAATCGAGTGGCTCCGACAATTCGAGTTTTGGTGTTTCGTTTCGTTCGTTAAGTTTAGCGATGCGACAGAGTTTCCCATTAATCCCAACTACTATATCTAACATACAATTATCCTAACTAACTTGCGTTTAGCGTCTGCGATTCGATTGCAATAGAGTTTCGATTGCGTTTCGATTGATTCACCACCAAACAATAAGTAAACATGCACAAGTAACACATAAGAGGCACACACACGTATAACAATATCCAGAACGCATAATTCGAGTTGCGAATGCGATTGTGATGCGATAAGCGATAAAGCTATAAAACATGCGATAAATATCGATCAAACCTCGATTATTGATAAGTACTCCACATAATACAACTAAACAAATAAAATAAAGATTCGATTACAGTCAAAGAAGTCAAAACAGTATTTGAGCAAGGAGTGACAGATCACAATTAGCAATCTTTTTTCTTCCTTTGACTTCAATGTTGACTATGACTTTGACTTTCGAAACACGGGGTGTTACAGGCTGACCCTCGTACCACCCTGTATGACCTACGTCAAACGACCAAAAAATACGGCCCTCGGCCTCATGGGCAATCCCCATCAAGCATGTTGTGTCCTTGCCCACCGGATCAACCTGATGTGTGTTGGTCATATCCCGAGCCACCTACGGGGAAAGGAGGTGACCATAGTGCTTCGCCAAATGGGTGATGAAGGCGCCACAGCTGATGTGGCTCGACGTACACTTAAAAGCGTACTCGGAAAAGTATGTGGCCAACATGTATGCCAAGTTGGCCCCTTACCGGTAAGTAGGTCGTGCAAGAAGAACAGGCCATTTTGGGTGACCCACTCCCTGCTATCATGACGATCTGCAATCATCACCGCGATACACTAATGTTGGTATCCGTGCAACGGGTCATAAATGCGTGACACCCGCGCCTTCAGGGATCGCGTACGTGGTGTCGCGAAGTCCACGGCACCAATATTGCGCCACCAGGGCAACAAGACGTCAACGGACGTGGTGGTCGGTGCATCCAAAACTGCCTGGGATACTGACTAATCATGTGAGTACAGTCCCATGGCAACAACAAACTGTGGGAGCGTCATGGAGCAAGGCGCCCCACAAAGAGTAAACGAGACCGCGGGGGTCTCCAAAAAATGTCCCAAAACAGCCTAATTTCAGTGAATTGAGCTATGCATGTTAGTGAATGAATTGACTAATGAAAGTCAAATGTGGAATATGAATTTGATATGATCGTTAATATATACAATCATGTATACTAACAAGAATGTGAATGCGATGACATGAAAGTATAGGGATCATGTCAAGATGGATGGATGCATGGAAGGCTAAAAGAGTAAAAATGAAGCAATGAAACGGATACGAATGTGGACATCTAAGGTAAGTGATTTCTGGAATCATTTTGTATTTAGTTACTTGAATATATATATTTGAATATTTGAGATCAAGGTGGAACATACAAATAAATAAGAAATGCTAAGGTAAGATTCGTTTAAATGGTCGGTATGATGTTAAACCGGTAAAACCTCATTATAGGGGTTAATGGGTCAAAACTTTTAATCGAAAGATTTTATGACGGTGAGTATGGGAATGTGGCAATGTTAAGGGAAGGTTTGGATATAAGGAAAATCAACTAAGATATTAGTTAAATGCGTGTTGGGACGTATCGGGGCCGGTTTAATAAAAAAACAATATGTGAAACGGGTCAAAAGAAGTTGCAAATGATGAAATCCATAGGTAAGAATGAAGGGTATGAGCATGAATGTAGGTTGTATGTATAAAACCTATACATATATATTTATGGATGTTCGTGTTTAAGATTTTGTAGTATGTTCATATGGGATATGAAAGGTATATGAGAGTTCGGATATGGATGTATGTGTATAAATATATGATTGTATGTATGTGCGTATGTATATATGAAGTGGGATTGAATGTATACGAAAGAATAGAACATGTATATATATATATATACATATATAGAGGCCAGTTAACGTACAATAGTGCTTATCGTACATTACGTACGCCATAACCCCAGCCGTCAGATCTTCATCTCCCATGCGATTTCATATCTCCATGCGACCCACATGCGATTTTGTCCATCTACACACCCCATTCCATTTTTCACATTACCCCATGCTAACCATTTTTTCACATGCGATATTCAATCTTCCACATGCGATTCTACACACCCCATGCCATTTTTCACATTACCCCATGCTAGCCATTTTTTCGCATGCGATATTCAATCTTCCACATGCGATTCTACACACCCCATGCCATTTTTCACATTACCCCATGCTAGCCATTTTTTCACATGCGATATTCAATCTTCCACATGCGATTTTGTCCATCTACACACCCCATGTCATTTTTCACATTACCCCATGCTAACCATTTTTTCACATGCGATTTCATTTGCATGGGATTTCAAACATGCGATTTCATTGCATTTTCAAGCCATGCGATTTCATTTGCCTTTGTATAACATGCGGAGATTGAATTCACACCAGATCGAATGGCTGGGATGATCGCGTAAGTATCGTACGATAAGCCCTATTGTACAGTACACCTTCTATATATATATATATATACACTTAGTTTTAATAAGCTTGAAAGTTAACGTTACTAATCATGTGTCTTGAGAATGAAATGAAAGTGCTGGTACGCTAATGTTGACCTTACAAAGATTTGACATTGGGATGCAAGATTTTACTTAGGAAGTTAACTCGAAAGTATTAGTATGAATAGAATGAATCCGATGTGGTCATCTAATTATATATGTTTAGATTATGAATGATGTCACCAAATATTAATGATGCGCATGTATGTGGTGATTGTAGGTTGCACGGTTTTAACATCATTATGAAGTCTAAGAGGTTGAAGATCGAGTCAAAGAGCGCGGATTGTACGGGAGGAGTAGTCACATAGCTTATATTTGTATGATGTTTTCGATACGTCAATTAATAACGAATGATATCCCTCTTTTATAAGAGTTATTTTAAATGATATTCAAGAATGTTAGAGCATTGTTGTGAAAGAAATTTTATGGTTCGTAATTCCTCTGCGTCTTTTTGGTTAAAACGTGATAGGGTCTTACATCTTTTAACATAGTGATTAACATGGTCCATTAACACTAAAAACATGAGTTTTACTTCATAAAAACCATTTTTATAAAAAATTCAATCTTTACAACTTATAGCTTATTTTTGCAAAATGTCATCTTCTTGAATTTTTCATGTCTTAAACACTTCAAGGGTTTCATTTTCACCCATTAACCAAGTTCACTTTCTTTCAAAAACCAAATCATGCTAAACTTGAAGTAAACTTTGTTTTCTTGAAACTTTGATTTTTCAAGTCCTTCACTTTTAAGATCTACAACTTATAGGAACCATAATTTTACACAGAATCATGCTTACTTTCAAGTTCATGCTTTACATAAAGTATGGTTAACATGGATCTTTCAAGATCCATCAAACTACTTGTTAGATCATGTGTTTAATTCTCATCTAACAAGTGTTCATGTGGTGATCTACACCATTCACACAAGAATTCATCAAGCAAGTTCATCGCACATCGTAAACAACTTATATTCTTGAGATTTTTAGTCTTGTTCTTATGTTCATCTTCTTGGTTTAAAGTGATCTTTAGATTTTTAGTAACACATATACTTTAACCACTAAAACAAGATGTAAAAATGTGATCAAGAAGGACTTACTACTAGCTCAATGGCTAGGGTAGAACAAGATGATGAAGATGAAGAGAAAGTGGTAGTTAATAGCTCCTAAGTGTGGTCCTTCAGCTCCTTTTGCTTGCAACCTTCTTAGCTATGCTTGATGCACCTTAGAACACCCTTGGATTGGATTGAGATGGACTAGAAAATGAGGTTGATGATTGGGGTATGTGTCACACCCTGACTTTTGCGGAAGTGTATGATGTGTGACTTGTTTAATACCATTGCATTTAATTATAATAAACAACTATATGATCAAAACGATGTTCATCCATTCATTAAGTTTAAAGTAATACAAACACCATTTATTTAAGTTTCAACAGCACAACCTTCGACTAAGTTACAGATCAACAAAAGTGGATGACATATAAACTTGGAATCTACTTTTAGAAACAACACCCGCGCCCAAGATCCAACTTGTTACCTGAAATACATGTAATTTTGGAAAACATCAACAAAAGTTGAGCGAGTTCATGCGTCTTGTATGAGTACTGAAAATCTTGTAAACCTTTGATAAACTCATTTGAAAACAGGTATGAAAAGCATTTATGAACAATCAAATTAGAGTTTTGCAAGGACATTAAAACATGTAAAGACATAGGGAGCTGTAACAACTGTGCTTGTAATCACTATGAACAGTTCTATTATTAATAAAACAATGTTATTTGATCCCAATGTTTGTTTGATTGTGTTTTACATTTTTCATGTTTTGACTTTTGTTCAATTCCAAACTCTACATCACTTTCTGGAGAGTTATACGCAAACTAGTCCGTAAACGTACTCAGTTTAATGCGAGAAATACTCCGGAACATCAACATATACTCAACATACCTTAAATAACCTTTACATAACTTAGAAATAAGTTTTGAAAGCTTTGGTATGGCAAAAACAAGTTAATTCGCTTACAGGGACTAAATATGACAAACTGCGAAAGTATGCCAATTTGAACTGTAACGAACATTCCGGAACATAACCATAAGTTAAACACACCTTAAATATCCTTTTCATAGCTTAGAAATAGGCTTTGAGGGGTTCGGTGTGCTAAAATAAACTTTTGGGTCATTCAGGGACTAAAAGTGTCAAAAAGTGCACAAGTTTGCATTTTCGCGCATAACTTACGTTCTGAATACATCCGGACATCCAAAAATTTATGTGAACATGAATATATTATATTTTAGTGTTCGCCATAAGAAAAATCCATTCGTCGCGTCATTTGGATCGTTTTTCGCGCTTATGCGTATTCCGTCGTAATTAACCGAACATCGCGACCGTACGGCCAAACGAACCGACATCCGAGATATTTTTGAGCATGTTTTAAGTTCCCTATACTTTAACTTCATTTTAGAGCTTTGAAATGGGGTTAACGGGCTTTAAACGTGTCAAAAATGGGCTGAATACATGACAGGGACCAAAACTGTAATTCTGCCAAACTTATACCATACGATGCGTATGGTGTTTATACCCTACGGTGCGTATGGGGTCTTCTGACCAGATGCAGAGTTTTTAACAGCCTGTTTGCAGCTGTTTGATCCTCCTCCACATGTTCTAAGTTGCTTAGTCATTAGATAAGGATCATATTTAGCTTCCATAACCTTTCCACAAGTGTACGGATGTGATCGAATCACGGTTTCCATGAAACGATCTCAACGGTGGACTAAAAACTATAAATACCCCAACACCCCCATTGCTAAAATCACAAGAAATTTGATTTGAGAAACTCTAAGTTGAAACATTTGTTTCATACCTGAGATTTTTGAATCGAGTTTAGCATTCGGGGACCCTTCGTAAGTATTCTTTCGTTCTTTTCCTTATTTTTACTGCTTTTCGAGTCAGAAAGTCAAACTTTGTTTGACTTTCAGCGTTGACCAGTAATGGTCAATGCGAAGTTCGTTTGAACTTCGCAACGTGATTGTAATCACGATGGTCATAGTCCCTTGGGACTATGCCTACTGATTACCACGTTGTCTAGGGTCGTAGGGTAAGCGATCTAATAAATCGCTTATACCTCGAACCCGACCCATTTGGTCGATCATTAGGATCCGACCAAACACATTAGGTGACCATAGTAGGTAGGGAATAACCTTCCGAGGTTATACCCTATGGTCACATCGTTTAAGTAGTTGTATGATAGGTAGTTTATATGCCTTAGGTAAATTACCAGAATACCCTTTTCATGTATAATTGGTAATTAAGCATATGTAACCTAAACCTTTGTCACATAACTGATTATGTAACATGTTTAGGCATATAACACTTGTCATAGGGCTAGTTAGGCGGTCCGAACGCGTTTCACGCGAACGACGCGTTAAAGTAGCATAAGCTACCTAAACGGGTCGTAATGGGTCGTAAACAATTATGTTAGGTTTCAATTAGTATGTAGGCTTTGTTGAACCATATTACACGAGTCTCCATACTCGTTTGGTTTACAAACCCTCATGCTACCCGATCTTCCGATTTAGGTCCGGTTTATTAACATAGTTACCTATATTAGGTGCCGTTTTATTCCGAGGTCTATAGCATTACTTGGTGGTTATCTTTAGACAACTGAGCAATCTCAAGTGAGTACATAGACCCCTCTTTTACTGTTTTCCGAACTGTTTTGGGGTGGAACACATGTGCCTACTTGTTACTTTCATGCTTTCCTGTTTTCACATCATATACCGGCTATGTTTGATAGTACATTATAGTACATGATTTCATTACATTTCATGCTAGGTGTGCCCATTGTGTGCATTACTTGGTACATTGTTTTACATTACATTTCATGCTAGGTGTGCCCATTATGTGCATTACTTGGTACATTGTTTTACATTACATTTCATGCTAAGTGTGCCCATTGTGTGCATTACTTGGTACATTGTTTTACATTACATTTCATGCTAAGTGTGCCCATTGTGTGCATTACTTGGTACATTGTTGTACATTACATTTCATGCTAGGTGTGCCCATTGTGTGCATTACTTAGTACATCGTTTTACATTACATTTCATGCTAGGTGTGCCCATTGTGTGCATTACTTAGTACATCGTTTTACATTACATTTTCACGCTATGTATGTTCATTTGATTACATACTTAGTGCATCACATGCTTACATTTTTGGTATGACATTTGGCTTGTTTACAATGGAACAATACATTCATTAACATTTGCTACGCCGTTCGTTAGTAGGTAGTGGTACCATAGGAATTGACAACTCCCGTTCCGGACATCCCAGGGAAAGGGGATGAAAGGAATGACCGAATTCGATATACATAATTAAGATAAACCTATAATTTGTTTAAGGGTTTATCGCCACAGTCTCAAGGCTTGGATGTATGCATTTTAACAATACCGCATAAATGTTTGTATCAGTATAGCATGCATTTGTTACACACAACAGGACTTTGATTTAAACTGTGTTTTACTTCAATACCTTGTTGTTGTGCATTTTACATATGGTTTAGTTGATACGTTTCACTTACCATACATGACATTTTGGTTACACATTACATGATCTACCTTGAACATAAACATTTTGACATTGATATACACATTTGGTGGTTTACATTGGACATAGACATTTTGATATGGTTTACACAATAACATTTGACAATTGGTTTGTACATGAACATTTTACATCTTGATGGTTTGGTTTGATTAAGTGATTAAGTAACGATACGTGTGTAATATGATACAAACATGGTGGATACGCCGCTGGTACTTCCTATATATAAATGTTTGTATAATATTACATAGCGTAACGTTATTTGAATCATTTCAGTTTGATACATATAACATTTTATACAAATAACATACTTTTCATAAGACATTGTTTTACAACCAACTTATCTTATACAAATTCATTTTACATGGTTATTCATTTAACCTTACATTTACTTACATATCAACTGATCTTATCGTTTTTTCAAATGATTTACAAGACAAAGCAAATTACAAGGTTCATGACTAAACATTTTCTCAAATACAAGTCATGAATCCTATTTTCACAAACCTATGTATCTCACAGGCATTTTTATGCTGACGTACCTATTTTCACATGTGTTTTCAGGAGCTTTTCCGTAGGATGTTGATCATGACACTAGGGCGGACCTGTGCCTTAGAGACTAAAAACGAAGATAGACTTGTTTAATTATGTTATAAACTCTTTTGTTTACTGTTCAAGACAATGTAACACCCTTGTTTAATAAATAAAATACAACTTTGTATGCCATGGTTATGAAACAATTTATTCTGTTACGACACGCCCCGATGTTTCCACCGCGGTTTGTTGTTTTACGCGGTCTGGGTGTGACAGGAGCACTCGAAATGAGTAGACTTATACCCTCGTCGATTCCCTCGACTATGTCGAATTCCCCTTCGACTATGTTAATTCACCTTGACCATGTCAATTCACCTTGACTATTTTCGATTCACCTCGACTGGGACACCGAAGCACTCAAGTGGTCACATAAGTACCATGAGTGGGGTTCGGCCGTACCCGTTAGATCTAACCTTCGTCCCTAATTAAGAATTATTGACATTTCAAATTCAATCTATGCTCACATGATCTAATTAACTCATTTCATACCGTTTAAACATTCGTAACATGTATTCCACCCCTGAGAGTTATAAAACCAAAACAGTTAAGAGAAAAGGGGGACATGAACTCACTGTTTTGCGTTCTTCAATCCGACGAAACTCAAGCTGCTATTAATGTGCACGACGACCTACAATGTACTACTGTCTATTAGGCGAGCGGGTCGTGCCTTGACTTTGTATAAGTTAGTGTCTTGGAGTTACGTTTTATTGTGCCTTCAGTATTATTCCAAGTCATATAATTATTTATTAAAATAATAATTATTTTAACTTAAATTATATTTATCAAATTTTTGGAATAATAGTTAAAACAATATAATTTAACTTGATACCTTCCAAGTATTTATACATGTATTTCATTCCCAATGATGGGTGTATTTGTATCCGTATTCGTGTACTTGTATATTTTTGCCATGTATAGGGGTCTTATTCCGGTGTGTATTTATACGTACGAGAATACGTATTTTCTTGTAATTGTTAAGTATTCTCATACTTAATTCTGTATTAATCTTTCCGGAATAATATTTCTAATAAAAATCACATCAATATATATTTCCAAAATATATATTTTAAGAAATATCACTTAGAAAAATTATTCATAATTTTTCCTTTGGCAAAAATATTTATAAGTCTCAAAAATAATATATTTGCAAGTCTAGCTTAGAGAATATATATATAAATCCATTTTTCTCCAAAAATGATATATTTCATATTTATATGAGAAAATATATCTTTGATTCCAATAACATTGCATTTTAAGTTTGTTGAGAAAATATATTTCCTTCAAGATAATATATCTTCTAAAAATTTCAAAAAAATATATATTTATACTAGCCAAAATAATATATTTTTCCCTTGTCAAAATATGATATATCCTTGTAGTAATCGTAAAAATCACATTTTCGTTTCCTTGGTTCCAAAATATTATTTACCAAAAATATACTTTGTGAATAAATTTTCCGGAATATTTTGTAAGTCATATTCCTTAGTTTGGTTTCACCAATATTTTGTGTAGAACTTGTATGTTTTGTTCCTTGGAATTTTGGTAATATTTTGGATTGCAATTCTTGGTATTCTGAGGTGTTATATTATTTCATATCCTAAAATAATATAACTAATACACAATATATACAAATAATCACACACATGGTGTCATCTAAATATATATTTCATAAATACATATTTAGTCACTTTTATTTATAAAACAACCTCCAATAATTATAATTTTTGTAACAAAAATTATGGCAAAGTTTTTGTAACAATTGTGGCTTAAAATACACTTGGAAGTGTATGTTAACAAATATTTCTCTAAGTGTTTAGATTCTTAGAAGATTTTGCCATAGTTTCCCCTAAAAATGGAGGTTTCCATGCTTTTAAGCATATCATTTTCTTTTGTAGAAATCATCACAATCAATCATCATTCAACAATAAACAATCTACACCTACCAATCTTGCCAAAAATAATATATTTACAACATGACATGAACTTGAAACTTTGTAAAAATTTGTAGTAACTTAGTATGCTATTTAGTAAGTTAAGTAACCCTTAAAAACATAGTTTATAATTTATAACACTCTTTCTTGAAGATTTTAGTTCTTCACAACTTGTATGAAGATTTTCTAAAAACACTTCTTCTTGTATTTTCTTTGTTAACAATATGTTTCTAGCTTTGATTTAGCACTTAAAACATGTTTATTTTCTTTAAACGCCATGATCAAGTTAAATCTTGTAGTAAACTTTAGTTTCTTGAAAATATTATTCTTGAAATCTTTTATTTTCAAGACTTATATTTTGTAGAAATAATCATCATACACTAAAACAAGTTTATTTTCAAGTTCATGATTCACATAAAGGATGGTCATTTTTTTAAATTTCTCAAGATCTATCCTTACACTTGCTAGATCATGTGTTTAATCATCATCTAGCAAAGTTCTTATGATGATCAACATCATAAACACAAGAAATCAACATTCAAGTATGATACATACACTTAAAAGAACTTGATATTCATGTTTTAGAGCTTTATGTTCATGTTTATGCTTATGTTTCTTCATGCTCTTTATGTTTAACATCTTATATCATATTTTAACCAACATAATATGAAGTAAAATGAGATCACAAGAGTCTTACTACTAGCACAAGGCTAGGGATGATCAAGTGAAGAAAATGAGTGGATAAAAGCAAATAGAGAAGGTCCTTCAATCTCCAAGGCCTCCAAGCTTCCTAACTTAGCTTCTTACACCTCTAGATCACCTTAGATTGGATGGAAGATGATTGAAAATGGAGGATAGTGGATGGGGGTGCTTGGCCGGGAGCTATGGAGGGGAGGGGAGAAGTGTTTGTGGTGTTGGAGTGATGAAGATGATAAGTGTATTATTTTTATGGTTTTTATAAAAGTCTAGTAGCATATGGCCTATTTGTTAAGCATATTCTCAACATAATCTTATAAAATATAACAAGAAAATCAAAGGTGGGAACCATGTCCCCTAACCGTCCAACATGAGGGGGGGGGGGGGTAAAGTGTAACTTGTAATGGTAAGTTACTTGATTTAGTTGGGATTCAATGGTGCTAGTTAGGTATTTTATGTATTTAATGTTTATGAGATGTAATACGATGTTCCGTGACCATAACTAGCTTTGTTACACTAAAACAATGCTTCTAGTGAAAATTTGATGTTTCGGGTAGTGTCCGGTTATTCGTTTCGTTACTGTTCGTTAAAGTGCTGAATTGCGCAGTTTAGTGTGCTTTATGTAGTCTTTTATGACAGTTTTGATTCCCGACAATTAGGAAAGTATTTTGGACCATTAAGCCACTTTTCTGAATTTGTTTATTTACTGTAGAATTCTGCAGTTTTAGTGTGTTTCTAGCACTTTCCGGCACCTATGTCATCACTAGGACGGCAGTTTTGTAACCCCTACTTTCCTACACACTATACTATTTTAACACTTGGTCCTGGGGCTTATTTTGTGTCTTAACATCATGTCTGTCTAAGCACTGAACTCCCGTCAGTGCTTTTAGTTTGTCTGATAATGGTGCCAATTCTGTTCTGTGCATTAATAGAACTACATCGTGTTGCATGTAGTAATGATGAAAGTCTTGCAACATGAAATGCCATTGTATGTATATAACAGTAATCAGAAATTCATTCATCTTGTAAACTATACCATGCACAGTTCTTAAAGCACAAATTACTGTTTAATTATCGTACGAAATGTACGGAAAAGTGCCAGTTGTCACATTCTCCCCCCGTTAAAAGAATTTCATCCCGAAATTCAAGCGATGCCATCGGTCGCAGGGGAGTTGTGAATCAAATGTGGTCACTTAGGTTTAAATTGGTCTTCATGTTCCCAAGTAACTCCGGGCCATGATATGAATTCCAATGAACTCTAACAAATCAATTACGACTTCTTCGTGTTTTGTGGACTCCCAGCCCGCAACCTTAACAGGTTCTATAATAAATTGGAGTTTGTCGTTGACGTGAATCTTATTTGCGGGAAAAACGATTGTTCCTAGAGTCAGTGCTCTTCTAAAGACTAGACACGTGAAACGTGTCGTGATTACTGCTGAACTTCTCTGGAAGTTTCAGCTTGTGAGCAATGGTCCTGAACCTTTCCAGGATCCCGGAAAGTCTAATATACCGTGGGTCCAACCTCCCACGCTTTCCAAATCATACCACACCTTCCCAAGGCGAGACTCTCATTAAAATCATACCTCTTATCTCAAATTCCAACGGTTTCCGCCACTCGTCGGCGTTGCCTCTCGGTATATCACGTGTTGTCTTGATATGATCACATATCTAAACAATCTTGCCTATAGTTTTCCTGAACCAATTTGGGGCCAGTAAATCGTTTATCTTCGGTCTCTGTCCTACACAATGGGGATCGACACTTACGTTCCGTCTAAAACTTCACACAAGGCGGCCTAAACGATGGTGTGATAAATGTTATGGTAGGAAAACTCCACTAAGGGCAAGTGTGTATTCCAACTTTTCATCAAGGTTCGTCACACAAGCACGTAACATGTCCATACAGTCTGCATCGTTCGTTTGCTCTGGCCGTCCGTCTGAGGGTTAAATGTAGTACTAAGGTCCACTTGTGACCTAAACACCTTTTGAAACGTCTGCCATATCCTTGGCACAGAACGACCATCTCGGTCAGGTATGATGGAATCAGGCACTCCATGATGTGCCACAACCTTTCTAGGCTAAATCTCTGCTAATTCCCTTGTGCTGTCTTCCTCACTGTTTGGTAGGAGGTGTGCGGTCTTGGTGTGTAACACCTCAAAATTCACGTCCTATAACGTGTTGACACGTGTCATAGGTTTGAACGTGTGAAAGAATGTTCTAGAAGGACTAAAGTTGACAAACATGGAAAGTATGTGAATATAAGGGCACAAAATGTCAACAATGGGTAATTATACCTTACAATAACCCTACATGATGCTCATACCTTCAAACGAATACATCATGGATCATACGAAGCTAAATATGAAAGAAAGTGAGAGATTACAAACTACAGATGTGTCAACATGTTTAAAGTATACCTCTGAGTGACCTTTTAGCGAACCCGAAGCTTGGTAACGGTTAATTATGCTCACAGAATGCACGATATAAATTTCATAAAGTTTCGTTATCGTATGAGAAAGTTATGATCAAATTCGTATACGAAGGGTTAAAGCGTTAACGTTGAAAATTATGACTTTTCGGGTTAACATGAAGTGACCAAGGACTTAACAAAGTGGGTATAAGTCTTGAAGCCCTTATAAGTCAATATAGAGGGCTCATAATGCAAGAAATAATTGTCAAAATAACTTTTTATGGACCAAGGACCAAAGCATAAAAATCTAAAAATATGGATTTGATCAGAAGGGGCGTCGCGCGACGCGAGGCACCCTAGGGGGGCTACGCGTGGCGCGAGGGGCCCTCTGATCCGAAAAATTTGGGCTGAGGTCTGCTAGGTGCATTGTAACTGACTTATAATCGATTTTCCTCATCTTGGACGACCCCTAAGTAACCCCTAGGCCCTTAGGGACATCTGTGGATGATCCATGGCCATTGCTAGGCTTGTGTGTCAATGATCTAGTGAGTTTTGAACACTATATAAAGGCCTCATGTTGCAACCATTGATCACACCTCACTTCTGCATTTCTGGAGCTTCCTGGAGCTTAAGAGCAGATCCTAAGCCTTCCTAATCGTGCATAGGACTTCAGTAAGTATGCTTAACCTTTCCTAGTTAAGTTTTTGCTTAGTTTTAGCTTAAAAGTCAAACCGTCATAATTACCGTTTGACTTAGCGATTAATCATTGATGGTCCAGTGATTAGTCGAACTGAAAGTAGTTATAAGTTGGTAATTATGTGGGCATTAAACCCTTAAAAGGGCACCCTCTGATTCCCACTCTAACTAGGTCAAATGTCGGGTCAAACTTGTTATTAAAAAGTCAACAGAATGCTTAATTTCCAATTTATGCATAATTAGCAATGTAGAACCCATACAACCTGTTTGATCATTAATATAACTTGGTAATTAATGTAAGAACATGTCTAAACATGTTCAACCCGACAATTTTCAGTAGAGACCCGGTTCGGAACCGAAAGTCGCATAATTTGACTTTTGCTTTGACTTTCAGTTATGACCCATTTAAGCATGTTTTAGAAATGATTTAGAGCTTTAATTGGACTAGGTTACATGCTAGTATAACCCTCTGTGATTATACACCATGGTTCATTAGTTATCCGATTAATATGCATGATTCCGTTAATTGCTCATATGTTGACTATTATGCCCTTTTCACCATAAAATGTGATTTTTAAAAATGTAAAAGAGTAGAAACCTTAGTTACTGATTTATAAACTTGCACCCAAAATTTGACATCAGTTTGAGGTGTAGATTGAGAGTTATGCTCATTAGCGTAATTAGAAAGTTTTTAGCAATTAAACGGCATAATTAGCATATAGCCTATTTAAACCCACTTTTTGATATCAAACTTTTTACCCGCTGATGTAATATAATATTTTGGGATTTTTGAAGATTTTTATTTAATTTTAGGCTGAGCATAACTTAGAGTTATAAGCTTGAGTCGGTAATTGTCGGTTTTGCCCTTTTGGGCTATAAAATGGGTTTTACATATCTTTTTGACCCCAAACCTTTTGCAACTGATTTTGTATGATAAATAAATTATTTTAAACCTTCTAGGATAATAAAAATATCAGCTTTCTATATAGAACCCGGAGGGGGCTTCTAATCGCCTTTATACGCGTTTTTAACGCATAGTATGTACTAAAACTATTTTAAACATACAAGGGTTGATACCTACTGATATTTTAGGTAAATTATAATATTTTAATAGTAAGCAAAAGTTTTTTAACTCAGACTTCAGTTTTGAGCTTTTCGGCTTATGTGAAATTACCAAAATGCCCCTACGGTGCATAGTTTGGTTATAATTGATAAATTTCACATATATGCAATACCCTACTGATATAACTTAGTAAATTGAGTATTTTTGCTGATTACATCAGACCTGTAACTCAGGTTAATACTTAAACTCTTTTACAACCTTGTAAATGACCAAAATACCCCTACGGGGCATAGTTTGAGTTTAAATTCGTTTCGGGCATAATAAAAGATATCTTACTGATATCACAACATATTTGAGGCATATTAACTTAGGAAACCGGTAAATGACTCTCATGGTCACCCGTTACGCCTCTTGCGCGTTCGGTTCGGTTTATGTAACTAGTTTGCATAAATTAGCCGAAACGGGTAAAACCTTATCGGTTTTATCTCAAAATCCAGAATGTGTTTAGATTACCCATATTAAACAAGTCTTCAAACTTGTCGGGTCTAAATCACTTTCTTTTCCGGCCTTCGCTTAATCATGCGTTTGAACCATATCTATCTATAAAACTAACCGGTCTAAGCTTAAGCTTAACTAAAGGCCGTTAGGATTCTAATAGGTTATTATAAACCTTTGTTCCAGAATAGGAGACCCGGTAAAAGCTACCCGCATTTGCTAATTGTGAATTATACTTGCAAAGGTAAACACTTTTAACTTATTTTCCCTTATACGGGCTTGGGGTACGGTATATAAAATACCGCTTGGTCGGGCATTCGACCTTAATCGATTGGTGGTTAAGTATTATCGAGATGACCTGTTTAAATATGTTTTGTTTGCTTAACGCCTTTGGGGGGTTAATGACCATGTCCCGGATATCATTGGCATCATTTTACGAAATGGCTACGACCTAAGCGTGGGGTGTAGGCGTACACCCGTCAGTGCATAAATAAATAATGTGGTGTGTCTATTGATCTTTAACCCGGCACGAACCGGGCTACTGAACGCATAAGGAACCTGTAATCCTTTTACAAGTTTATATATTTAAATAATTATCCCAAGTTATAAAAATATTTATGCCACGTGCATCCAAATCAATTTTTAATCATTTTTAAAATGAGTCAGTTGATTGTATTACCAGTGTAAACTGACGTATTTTCCCAAAAAGGTTAAGTGCAGGTACTACGCGAACTAGGCTGGCTACTCCTAGCATCAATAAAGAGTTTCGCAAGCTTAGGATGCCTAAAGTCTGTTGAACTACTGTTTCCATTTTTGATCCATCTGTGGACAAACTTTCGACTGTTGTGATACTTGATATTACAATTTATTAAAGTTGAAACATATCTATCTTTTGCTTCCGCTGTGCGTTTAAATATTGTGTTGTTTGACTGTAACGTTGCCAACCACGTCACGATACTCCCCACCGGGCCCACCGGTCATACGTGGAAAGTCGGGGTGTGACAGGTTGGTATCAGAGCCAACATTGAGTGAATTAAACACTAGCCTTTTGTGTTTAATCTCAATGACACAATTGCACATTCCTAAATTTTCGAGTCTAGACAAAGAACATAGGAATAATCCAAAATGTTTTTGTTTTTATCTTAACTTTGTCCTTTATATTTTGTTGTTATCTTATGTTATATTGACAAGTCTAAATATGCCGCCAAGATTTTTCAGACGAAGAGGACGAGGCAAGGGGCCAATCACCGCCCCCAATGATCACGAAGCCGGGCCTTCGCGCCGGCAAACTCCTTCTAATACTGCGAGCGTAGAACCACAAGGAAACTGGAGGACACAGGCGGAGCCCGCTAGACGGTCTATTTCGCACAGTTCAACGCCTCCTTATCATAACTCATATGGGCCACAGTCGGAAAACGAGCCCAATAACCCACAACCTTCTTATATACCTCTACAGCGATCCCTATCGCACCATTCCTTTGGAGACCCCACTCCCGTCTTTCAGGGCCGGTTTAACCCGGCAAACTACATACAAGAACCAGTGGGTGTTAACCCATTGGGGCCAGAGGATCATTTCTCTGGCGATCATGCAGAGGACATGGACGAGGACACGGATCCCGTTGAGCCTGCAACCGGGACCCCCAACCATCCTATCGAGGTCTCTGATGGTTCGTCTTTTCATGGATCACCCTACCGTGGTCCAGATAGTTACCAGGCACGATTTAATCAGTTCGAGTGGTATTTTACACCCTCGCATCATTCGTCGCCTCACCAGCAGCAGCAGGATCCCTCTAGGGATTCACGTTTCATGGCTGTCACGCCACCGCCTCCACTGCCACCAGTTCATCAGGAACCTCCGGAACCGCCAAGGAGTAGGAAGACAGGCGCGTGAATATCCGCGCGTGGAGGGGACTTTCATTTCAGCACCCCTCTTCACTCAAGTGGCAGTCATTATCCGCCACTACATGAAGACCCGCAAAGGGTGGGCCTTCAAACCCAGTTGCACCGCAGCCACCACCGATGGGTTTTGATAACCCGATTCCTGCATACACTGGTTCAATGGCATACAACCCGTTTGAGCAGCCGGCTCACACCAACTATAATTACGCTGAAGCCTACCCATACTTGGTAGCGGCCAACTATAACGCCCTTCATCCTGAAGGACTGTATGGAGCTCCTTGGGGAGTAGGGTACCCAACTCATGGGTACCAAATACTTGCTAGACCTATAATCCGGCAACAATCGCAGCCGCCACGGTTTTCCCCACCCAAACGGGAAGAAATTCTTCAAAGATTGGACCAAGTCGAGCGAGACTTTCACAGAGATCGCAGGGAGCGACAAAGTTTCTTCCAAGGATTGACAAGTTTAATAAAAGGGAAGAGCAAGAAGGACCATTGAATCCTTCAATCATTGATTGTATTTTCCTTGTTTCTGTTGAGCCCCTGCGTGGGTCTGTCTTACTGTTTTGACCCCTGCGTGGGTATGGTTGTCTTCTGAGCCCCTGCGTGGGCCTATCTTTCTGTTAACCCCTACGAGGGTATGTTGTTTGTTTAAGTCCCTGCGTGGACTAGTATTTCAGTTTGACCCCTGCGAGGGTAAGTTGTTATGTTAACAAGTCCCGTTTAGGGCGATGTGTAATCTTTTTAAATAATTAATGGAATGTTAAGTTTATAAATTTCATTTTTGCCATTATATGCATAAATAAATTATATATGAAATAAATGAATCAAAATCATTCCTTTAAAAAAAATAATCTGCCTATTATATATTAATTAAGAATCTTAACGGTATAACCTAGCCTCCGTGTCATTATAAGACCTGGCCAAGATGGTAAGGCCTGTTTAAAAGATTCAAATTCCTGTTAACCTCTGAAAACATGTTAACGCTCCTGGCAGAAGTGATTTGTTAAAATCACCCACGTCATTTTTAATAGGATTCTTCAAAAGATTCCTAACTCAACTAATGATATATAAATCATGAGTTTAAATCATCAATTAAGATGATCATATGTTAACCATCTATTGGTAATATAGTGCCTACGGGCCCTGCTCATTTTCAGATGAGACAAAAGACAGTAGTAGTCTGTGACCCTGTCTGAAAAAGGTAAAGAACTATGTTCAAACCTTCATGCCTTGATTCTCTGAAATCATGGCTTGTAATTTAAAAATGTCCTTGTGACTAGGCCTTTTGTGCTACTAATAAAACTGTTATTGTTTTATGATTAGGATAAGTTATATTAAAATCCTAAATAAATGTGAGTAACAAATTAACCAAATATGGTCTATATTTACCATGGTTAATGAATTGCCCTAAAAGGCAATTCCATAATAAACTCCCAAATAAATTAGTGTCACTGTCTTATGTAGCAGTTAAAAACTACAATGGCTGACTCTGACGAGATCAACAGTTATCCCCTGGAGAATAATGAGGATGCCAGAATCAATATAACCAGGGAAGAACTCCGTACACTGATTGATACAGCTGTATCTAAAGCTATGGAGCAACAGTATAGTGGATCTAGTGGGACTCGAAGTAGGACCCTATCTACACCACATTCAAAGCCTAAGACTCATTCTAAGGCTCATAGCAAGCCACCCTCTAAAAAGGATGAGCCAAAGAAAGGTGATGACGGTCGTCAGTCCACAAATCAGCAAAGTGTTCCATCTCAAAAGATCATGCTGAATCAAGGACCCCGTGATAAGGGTTGCTCCTACAAATACTTTGTTTCATGCAAGCCCAGGGATTTCACTGGGGATAAAGGGGCTATAGACTGCATGACGTGGTTGGATGAAATGGACACAGTTGTTGATATCAGTGGATGCGCTGAGAAAGATGTGGTAAAGTTTGTGTCGCAATCGTTTAAAGGCGAGGCCTTAGCCTGGTGGAGATCTTTGATCCAAGCTACTGGGAAGATTCCACTGTACAACATGACATGGGAACAATTTGTTACCCTCATCAGGGAAAACTACTTCCCTCAACATGAGGTTGAGAAGATTGAGTCTGACTTCCTGTCGTTGGTTATGAAGAACCTTGACTGCCAAGCTTACCTTACGAGCTTCAACACAATGTCCAGATTGGTTCCGTATCTGGTGACCCCGGAACCCAAAAGAATAGCTCGTTTCATTGGGGGTTTAGCCCCAGAAATAAAGGCAAGCGTGAAGGCATCTCGGCCAACTACTTTCAGATCTGTAACTGATATATCTTTGTCCCTCACACTGGACGCGGTCAGACAGAGATCGCTGAGGAACACAGACGCCGAGAAAAGGAAACGTGAAGATGACAATTCACGAAGGTCAAACAAGAAGCACCGAGGAAACAATGACCACAAGAAAGGGTCTGAATCTAAGAAGGATGGGCATCAATCTGGTGATAAGCCCAAGTGCAGGATCTGCAAGAAACAGCACTTCGGGAAGTGCAGGTTTGAATCGAACTCGCAGACACAGTCGAGAACTTTTGCATGTGGGATATGCAAGTCCAAGGAACACAAGACCTTGGATTGTAAAAAGTTGAAGGATGCAACCTGCTACAGCTGTAATGAGAAGGGGCATATCAAATCCAATTGCCCAAAATACGCAAAGAAAGCTGATGAAGGAAAGAAGACCAATGCTAGGGTCTTTAGGATGGATGCGAAGGAAGCTGTGCAGGATGATAACGTTATCACAGGTACCTTTCTCATAAATGATGTCTATGCAAGAGTACTTTTTGATTCAGGCGCTGATAAATCATTTGTAGATAATAAGTTTTGTAAATTGCTGAACTTACCTGTTAAAACCCTAAGTGTGAAGTATGAGGTGGAATTAGCATATGGCACCTTAGAAACCACCTCAACCATATTAGATGGATGTTTCATATCCATTAAGAACCACTCTTTTCCTTTGTCCCTACTTCCTTTGAAGTTGGCAGGTTTCGACATCGTATTAGGCATGGACTGGTTATCTCATAACCAGGCCCAAATTGTCTGCAACAAGAAGCAAATGGTGATCAAGACTCCGTCTGGTGAATCACTTACCATTCAGGGAGATACCCAATATGGACTGCCTAAGCAAGTGACGATGCTCAAGGCCTATAGGTGTTTAAAGAAGGGTTGTGTCATCTACATAGCACAAGTGACTATTGATGAGCCGAAACCCAAGATTGAGGATATCCCCGTCATTTCTGAATACCCTGAAGTTTTTCCTGAAGAACTACCTGGTTTACCACCAGATAGGCAAGTGGAATTCAGAATTGACATCATCCCTGGAGCAGCACCTGTTGCTACAGCACCTTATAGGTTGGCACCAACAGAGATGAAGGAATTAAGAACACAACTAGATGAATTGCTAGCCAAAGGTTTCATTAGACCTAGTTCGTCTCCTTGGGGAGTGCCAGTCTTGTTTGTCAAAAAGAAGGATGGATCGATGCGTCTGTGCATCGATTACCGTGAGCTTAATAAGGTCACTATAAAGAATAGGTATCCTTTGCCCAGGATCGACGATTTGTTCGATCAATTGCAAGGGGCAAGTTATTTCTCGAAGATTGACTTAAGGTCAGGCTATCACCAACTGAAGGTTAGAGATGAAGACGTACATAAAACTGCATTTAGGACTCGTTATGGTCATTACGAGTTCCTAGTGATGCCTTTTGGGCTCACTAATGCACCTGCCGCATTCATTGATCTCATGAATCGCGTCTACAAGCCTTACTTAGATAAATTCGTAATCGTTTTCATCAACGACATTCTCATCTACTCGAAGAACCAAGCTGACCATGAGAAACACCTTCGCTGTATTCTTAAACTCCTACATCATGAGAAACTCTACGCCAAATTTTCAAAGTGTGAATTTTGGCTTCGAGAAGTCCAATTCCTTGGACATGTGGTTAGTGAGCGTGGTATCCAAGTGGATCCCGCTAAGGTAGAAGCAGTTATGAACTGGCAGGAGCCAAAGACGCCCACAGAAATTCGTAGTTTCTTGGGATTGGCAGGATACTACAGACGTTTTATCGAAAATTTTTCAAGGATTGCTGCACCCCTAACTTCTTTGACTAGGAAGAAAATTAAGTTCGACTGGGGACCGAAGCAACAAGAATCCTTTGATATCCTTAAGAAGAAGTTGAGCAACGTGCCTGTACTGACATTGCCTGAAGGTACCGAAGAATTCGTAGTCTACTGCGATGCATCACACACTGGCATGGGGTGTGTGCTTATGCAGAATGGCAAGGTTATTGCCTATGCTTCACGGCAGTTAAAGGTGCATGAAAAGAATTAGACCACCCATGACTTGGAGTTGGGTGCCGTTGTATTTGCACTGAAGCCATGGAGGCTCTATTTATATGGTATCAAGTGTGTGATCTATTCTGATCACAAGAGCCTCCAGCACCTGTTTAACCAGAAGGATTTCAACATGAGGCAGCGCCGATGGATGGAGAATTTGAATGATTATGATTGTGAAATCAGATACCATCCCGGCAAGGCGAATGTAGTCGCCGATGCCTTGAGTCGAAAGGAAAGGGTGAAACCCATCCGAATCAATGCCAAGAGCATTGAAATAAAGAATAGTTTGAATGAAAGGTTGTTAGCTGCACAGAAGGAAGCTGTGTTGGAAGCTAACTATCCTAATGAAAAGCTAGGGGTAACCGAGGAGCAGTTATCCCTTGGCAAGGACGGAATTCTGAGATTGAATGGACGAATATGGGTTCCAGTATATGGAGGACTTCGGGATGTTATCCTCCAGGAAGCCCATAGTTCTAAATACTCCGTTCATCCTGGAGCTGATAAGATGTACCAGGATTTGAAAGCAAACTTTTGGTGGATAGGCTTGAAGAAGTCTATAGCTACCTATGTAGCAAAATGTTTGACGTGCGCGCAAGTCAAAGCTGAACATCAAAAGCCGTCAGGTTTGCTACAACAACCTGAACTTCCCACGTGGAAGTGGGAAATGGTGACAATGGATTTCATCACCAAGTTACATAAGACAAGGAAAGGAAATGATACGATATGGGTGATCGTAGACAGACTGACTAAGTCAGCACATTTTCTACCCATCAAGGAGACCTATAGCTCCGACATGTTAGCCCAATTGTACGTAGATAAGATTGTAGCTCTACATGGCGTACCTGTGGCTATTATATCTGACAGAGATACTAGATACACATCACATTTTTGGAAAAGTTTCCAACAATCTCTGGGCACGCGTTTGAATTTTAGTACGGCTTACCATCCTCAGACAGACGGACAGAGTGAGCGTACAATCTAAACGTTGGAAGACATGCTTCGTGCATGTGTGATCGATTTAGGTGGTAGTTGGGATAACCACCTGCCATTAATCGAGTTCTCATATAACAATAGCTACCATACCAGCATTAAGGCTGCGCCTTTTGAGGCATTATACGGTAGAAAGTGTAGAACGCCTGTTTGTTGGGCGGAAGTTGGAGATGTCCAATTGTCAGGACCGGAAATAGTCTTTGAAACGATGGACAAGATTGTCCAGATTTGTGATCATCTCAAAGCTGCCCGAGATAGGCAGAAAAGCTACGCAGATTTAAAGCGTAAACCTTTTAACTTCGAGGTAGGCGACAAGGTGTTGCTTAAAGTATCACCCTGGAAGGGAGTGATGCGATTTGGTAAGAAAGGCAAGTTAAGCCCGAGATACATAGGACCGTTCGAGGTCATCGAACATGTCGGATCAGTTGCTTGTAAGTTAAATTTGCCTGAAGAGCTCAGTGGAATTCACAATGCATTTCACATCTGCAATCTGAAGAAGTGTTTCGCTGATGAATCACTGGTCATACCGCATACAGATGTGCATATAGAAGAGAGCTTAAATTTTGTTGAAAAACCTGTGTCGATCGAGGATCGACAGGTTAAGAAGCTTCGAAGGAAGCATGTGCCTATCGTAAAGGTAAAATGGGATGCCCGTAGAGGTCCCGAGTATACGTGGGAGGTGGAGTCCACAATGAAAGAAAAGTACCCATATTTATTTCAGTAAACCTCGAGGTCGAGATTTCTTTTAAGAGGGTGAGGATGTAACACCTCGAAAATTCACGTCCTATAATGTGTTGACACGTGTCATAGGTTTGAACGTGTGAAAGAATGTTCTAGAAGGACTAAAGTTGACAAACATGGAAAGTATGTGAATATAAGGGTACAAAATGTCAACAATGGGTAATTATACGTTACAATAACCCTACATGATGCTCATACCTTCAAACGAATAAATCATGGATCATACGAAGCTAAATATGAAAGAAAGTGAGAGATTACAAACTACAGGGGTTAAATGTGTCAACATGTTTAAAGTATACCTCTGAGTGACCTTTTAGCAAACCCGAAGCTTGGTAACGGTTAATTATGCTCACTAGAATGCACGATATAAATTTCATAAAGTTTCGTTATCGTATGAGAAAGTTATGATCAAATTCGTATACGAAGGGTTAAAGCGTTAACGTTGAAAATTATGACTTTTCGGGTTAACATGAAGTGACCAAGGACTTAACAAAGTGGGTATAAGTCTTGAAGCCCTTATAAGTCAATATAAAGGGCTCATAATGCAAGAAATAATTGTCGAAACAACTTTTTATGGACCAAGGACCAAAGCATAAAAATCTAAAAATATGGATTTGATCAGAAGGGGCGTCGCGCGACGCGAGGCACCCTAGGGGGGCTACGCGTGGCGCGAGGGGCCCTCTGATCTGAAAACTTTGGGTTGAGGTCTGCTAGGTGCATTGTAACCGACTTATAATCTATTTTCCTCATCTTGGACGACCCCTAAGTAACCCCTAGGCCCTTAGGGACATCTGTGGATGATCCATGGCCATTGCTAGGCTTGTGTGTCAATGATCTAGTGAGTTTTGAACATTATATAAAGGCCTCATGTTGCAACCATTGATCACACCTCACTACTGCATTTCTGGAGCTTCCTGGAGCTTAAGAGCAGATCCTAAGCCTTCCTAATCGTGCATAGGACTTCAGTAAGTATGCTTAACCTTTCCTAGTTAAGTTTTTGCTTAGTTTTAGCTTAAAAGTCAAACCGTCGTAATTACCGTTTGACTTAGCGATTAATCATTGATGGTCCAGTGATTAGTCGAATTGAAAGTAGTTATAAGTTGGTAATTATGTGGGCATTAAACCCTTAAAAGGGCACCCTCTGATTCCCACTCTAGCTAGGTCAAATGTCGGGTCAAACTTGTTATTAAAAGTCAACAGAATGCTTAATTTCTAATTTATGCATAATTAGCAATGTAGAACCCATACAACCTGTTTGATCATTAATATAACTTGGTAATTAATGTAAGAACATGTCTAAACATGTTCAACCCGACAATTTTCAGTAGAGACCCGGTTCGGAACCGAAAGTCGCATAATTTGACTTTTGCTTTGACTTTCAGTTCTGACCCGTTTAAGCATGTTTTAGAAATGATTTAGAGCTTTAATTGGACTAGGTTACATGCTAGTATAACCCTCTGTGATTATACACCTTGGTTCATTAGTTATCCGATTAATATGCATGATTCCGTTAATTGCTCATATGTTGACTATTATGCCCTTTTCACCATAAAATGTGATTTTTAAAAATGTAAAAGAGTAGAAACCTTAGTTACTGATTTATAAACTTGCACCCAAAATTTGACATCAGTTTGAGGTGTAGATTGAGAGTTATGCCCATATTAAACAAGTCTTCAAACTTTTCGGGTCTAAATCACATTCTATTCCGGTCTTCGCTTAATCGTGCGTTTGAATCGTATCTATCTATAAAACTAACCGCTCAAAGTTTAAGCTTAACTAAAGGCCGTTAGGATTCTAATAGGTTATTATAAACCTTTGTTCCAGAATAGGAGACCCGGTAAAAGCTACCCGCATTTCCTAATTGTGAATTATACTTGCAAAGGTAAACACTTTTAACTTATTTTCCCTTATACGGGCTTGGGGTACGGTATATAAAATACCGCTTGGTCGGGCATTCGACCTTAATCGATTGGTGGTTAAGTATTATCAAGATGACCCGTTTAAATATGTTTTGTTTGCTTAACGCCTTTGGGGGGTTAATGACCATGTCCCGGATATCCTTGGCATCATTTTACGAAATGGCCACGACCTATGCGCGGGGTGTAGGCATACACCCGTCAGTGCATAAATAAATAATGTGGTGTGTCTATTGATCTTTAACCCGGCACGAACCGGGCTACTGAACGCATAAGGAACATGTAATCCTTTTACAAGTTTATATATTTAAATAATTATCCCAAGTTATAAAAATATTTATGCCACGTGCATCCAAATCAATTTTTAATCATTTTTAAAATGAGTCAGTTGATTGTATTACCAGTGTAAACTGACGTATTTTCCCAAAAAGGTTAAGTGCAGGTACTACGCGAACTAGGCTGGCTACTCCTAGCATCAATAAAGAGTTTCGCAAGCTTAGGATGCCTAAAGTCTGTTGAACTACTGTTTCCATTTTTGATCCATCTGTGGACAAACTTTCGACTGTTGTGATACTTGATATTACAATTTATTAAAGTTGAAACATATCTATCTTTTGCTTCCGCTGTGCGTTTAAATATTGTGTTGTTTGACTGTAACGTTGCCAACCACGTCACGATACTCCCCACCGGGCCCACCGGTCATACATGGAAAGTCGGGGTGTGACATGGTGTGTCGGTCAATACTCACCCAAATCATCTCGTGACCTCTTTGGGTTCCTGGTAGCTTGTAATGAAATCCATTAAGATTCGTTCCCTCTTCCACATGAGGACCTCAGGCCGTTGCCACAGCCCTGATGGTTTCAGGTATTCTGTCTTAACTTTGGCATAAGTAAGACCTTTACCCACATAAGTAGCTATATCAGTTTCCATCTTGGGCCACTCATACTAATCCTTCAAGTCTTGGTACCTCTTGCCGGATCTAGGATGGATCGAGTACCTGGACCTATGAGTCTTGCCCTAAAGTAAACGTTCATAAATTGTCGTGAAACAGAACCTAAGGTCATTCCATATAATGCTTCAGCTTGAGAGTTCTCTGGTTTGAGCATCTCATGCTCAGTTTCACGAATCCGAGTGATGAGATTTGCCTGTATGGTCATCTCTAAGGCTCGCACCCTTAGAGGCTTTGCGCGTTCCTTGTGGATCAAGGCGTCTGCTACAACACTTGCCTTGTTCGGGGGATACTTAATCTCACAGTCGCATTCATTCAGTAGCTCACTCTATCTCGTTATCTCATGTTTAACTCCTTTTGATCGAAGGTGTGCTGCAACCCTTGTGATCAGTAAATATCGTGCAACGTTTTCCTATACAAGTACTGGTGTCAAACTTCAGCGCGCAATTACTGTACCTAGTTCAGGGTCTCTTCTCATGATTCCTTTAATTAACGTGACGCGTACGCGATGACTTGGTCTCGTTGCATCAACGCGCAATCGAGGCTTTGTCGAGAAGCGTCACAAGAACCACAGATTCATCGGTACTTGTCAGGTAAGGGCAAGATGGGTGCCGTCTAGGTTAAGGTTGTTAGTGGTTGAGCTGTCCTTGAAAGGTTTTCTAGGGGTCATTTAATACAGCCTACAATCCCCCAAAATTCTTAGTCGCGTCTTTAGGACATATTAGTTCTTGATTGCAGCCTACATGAATCTGATTCTTATCTCCCACGTATCCTAAGAATCTTGCCTTGCGAATCCAAAGTTCGCACTTCGGGATCCTAGCACATGACTATTCTTTCTCCAAGAGTCCCAAGATAAATTGCAGATGTTGCTCATGACCTTCCTTGGTCCTTGAGCTTATGAGAATGTAGTCAATAAATATAATCACGATCTTACTCAGGTACGGCTTACATGCCCGATTCATGAGGTCCATGAACACTGCCGGTGCATGTGTTAAGCTAAACAGCACGACAAGGTACTCGTAATGCTCGAAGCGAGTCCTAAAGGTCGTTTTAGGGATATTTTCTTCTTGTGTTTGCAATTGAGGACATCCTGACCTCAGGTCATTCTTCGAGTAGTACCTAGAACCTTACGATTGGTTTAATCATGTCATCAATCCTTGACAAAGGATACCGGTCCTTGATATCCAATTCTCTGAAGTTGATGCAAAATGGAAACTGTCAACTTTCTTCTCGTGTCCTTAACTAAGGATGTCAAGTCCTTAATTCCCTCTGTCTAGCAGCTCTTGCAGTTGCATCGGAGGCTCCCGTATCTCGGATGAAGCTAGTTGGTAAGGCATCATCTGTCATCGGTATCGTTCTTGGCAAGTCTTCAGGAAAGGCTTCTGGAAATTCCTCCACCACGGGGTTGTCTTCTAGCTCCAGCTCCTTGGTCTCCTTATCGGTAACATGAGCTAGGAAGGCTATGCAGTCTACTCGGAGGCGCTTCTGTGTCTCTTCGACCAATGTGAGATGTCGCAGACCCACGGTCTTATGGGGCCTAGTACCCTAGCACCTATTGCAAGAAGGTTGTGTACTATAAGTGTTTCATCATTCGCAAGAGGGATGTGACTGATTTTCCTTATAACGAACGACTTTAGCTCTATACTTGGATATCCAATCCATGCTGACTACCATATCATGACTTCCCAAGTCAATGGTAATAGAAGGGTCCGGCCCTTTGAGTTCCCAAAATATAATCCTTAATCGCCTCGTCTGCTTAAACTAACCTTCTATATGCCCATTTCTAAAGAATACGGGACGTCTATTCTACTCGAAACTAGGCCAAGCAGTTTCTTAGGTTCTAAGCATACAAGGTTAAAGTTGGTGCCAATATTAATAAAAAATAGATGCATAAGGTTGGTTAATAGGAAACGTACCCGTAACCGCATTTGGATCCTGGCGTGCTTCACGAGCTCCGATCGTGAAGACCCTTCCTCACTTGGTCCTTCCTAGGGCAATCTTTCCTAATGTGCCCTGCTTCACCACATCTGTAGCAACCTGGTACTCTACCATTATCTCTTCCGTCTGGATCCGTCGCCCAACAGGCATCTTGCTGTGCCCTTCTTTTCCACACTTCCCACACTTAGGCATCAGACATTGACCTTCATGGTAAAAAATTGCATTCCTCGCCTCTCGGCTTATTCCCCAAGTATACCTTACCACCGGTCTTATTAGTGGCTCCATAAGCCTTCCTGCCACGGGGCGGGTTCACTTCCCTTCTTTTGTTTGCTTTAGAGCTTCCATAGCTGACTTGGGTGCCTATCTTTAGATTCGAAGACTTCCTTTTCTTATTGCCCGAAGACTCCACATGAGTCTCTTTCTTGTTTGTCTCAGATTCCGAAAATTTTCCCATACGAAGAGCTTCTTCAGTAAGCGTGACACTCAAATCGATAGCCTCTGTGATGGTTTGAGGCTTTGAGGCAGTAACCATGCTCATGATTTGCGATGCAAGTCCATAAATAAATCGCTCAATCCTCTTGAATTCCGGTTTGACTAAGTAGGGAATGACCCTAGACAAGTCATGAAAGCGTTGGACGTACTCAGCGATCTTCGGCCCGTCCATTTTTAAATTCCAGAACTCAGTCTCAAGCTTCTGGATTTTGGCCCTAGAACAGTATTTCTTCTCTATCATTTCCTTGAGCTCGTCCCAACTCAGTGCATAAGCAGCATCTTCACCAAGGGTCTGAACCTGAAGGTTCCACCAGGAGAGTGTGCCATCTAAAAACAACCCTGAGATAAAGGTAACACTCCGCTGGGGCAAACAGTTACTCATTCTCAGAACGGATTCAGTCTTTTCTGCCCAACGAACAAATGCAACGGCACCTCCTGTGCCGTCAAAGTTCAATGGCTTGCAGTTCAGGAACTGTTTATAAGTGCAGCCAGTTGGAGGGTTACTTCCAGAAGTGCCACCGCTGTGTTCAGAGCGGAGGGCTTCATGTTGCGCTATAGCTTAGGAAATGTGCTCATGTCGCGTCTGGGCGGCATTTTCGTCTGTCAAAAGGGTAGGGAGTAGGTTAGACAACATTCCCTAATTGTCTATGAGATACATATTACCACACGCAAACATGTAATCACCCAATATCACATGCATATATAATCAACAATGTATAAGTAAGGAAACAACTACTGAGCTTTCATATAGGCTTGACAACTTGACTTATTGTTTGTAACGGGGAAACAAAATGAACTCGAGGTTATGTCACCTCAGGCATATAAGTTTCATAATACGAAAGTGGTAGTTATTTCCCTTCTACATTGGTTTTCTTAGGTCTTTAGCCTCTCAAGACGTGCATACTTTCCAAGAGATGGGGGTTGTTCATGTAAGGGTGATAGGGAGTGTGGCGTCACTGAATCCTTCCCGCGTGTTAGTCATCTTCACTTGCTTAGAAACTGATTCCCATCAGCTCGTAGACGGGTAGAAGTGTCAGACACGAAGTAGGCAAATACAAGTTTCCTACTTTGTAAAGTGCTAAAGCAATGGTCTAGGTGTTGTTCTACCAGATGAAGGTGTGAACACCTATAGATTATTTTTAGAGGGATGGTGATCATTAGCCTGACCCGCAGAGTCCACCAGGATTTCCATGCACTACAAGTCGTTATTACGTGGGCCCCCGTAATAATAAATTGTCTAGCACAGTCACCCCAACTTTCCCTCGTCCAAGCAGATGATCAACCAAGGAGGGGACACTACTTGTCCTTATACCTCTGACATGGAATGGACCATTGCGGTGGTCCACGCGCTAACATTCGTTATCGTTACGCGCGAATAGGCACGATGATTAAACGAAATAGGAATAAGGAGAATTCCTAGTAGTTGGAGGGGCACCTTTAAGATGAATACTTCATCTTCCTTGACAGGTCAGGTGTCTCGTCAATCTTGCTCCACAAAAGCCACAGGGACCTCATCCTGCTGATAAGGTTGTTGTCCAAGGTTGCCGCCTCTACCTCGCCGTCACTACCGTTGTCAGGCACCTTCACAATCGAGGGGAAGAGCAGCCATCTCCTACGGAATCAAGCTCAGAATCTCGTTTTGTAATCACTCCAGCCATGAGCTTTGCAATGAACGCGAGGCCGATAGCTTCATCGTGCGAGTTAAGAACAATAATAGGATTCGGAGTCGAAGGTATCTTATTCACGTCAATAATTATTCCGTACACTTATTCGTATGTATATATCAATAAACAAGTATGTTACTTAGCATAAACTGGAAAATAAATGCATCATATCACATATAACTCTCGTTTATCCTTTGGGGGGGGGGGGTCATTTTGTCTTTGGCAAGTCTATCCCACATAGACTATGCCTTAATTGGCACCTTAGTTTGGGGTATTCTCCTCCTTACTAATGTCCTTGCCTTGTCTTTTCTTTGAAAAATGTTTGACTCATGGATCTTGACGCTTACGTGAATGCAATGAAAACCTTTTTGTAAAATGTTTTTTGTGAGAGAGTCCTAGTGATTGTAGTCTAGACTCGAGAAGGAATCCTAGTTCACTACAATCGAAGCTCTGATACCAAACTGTCACACCCTGACTTTTGTGGAAGCGTATGATGTGTGACTTGTTTAATACCATTGCATTCAATTATAATAAACAACTATATGAGCAAAACGATGTTCATCCATTCATTAAGTTTAAAGTATTACAAACACCATTTATTTAAGTTTCAACAGCACAACCTTCGACTAAGTTACAGATCAACAAAAGTGGATGACATCTAAACTTGGAATCTACTTCTAGAAACAACACCCGCGCCCAAGATCCAACTTGTTACCTGAAATACATGTAATTTTGGAAAACATCAACAAAAGTTGAGCGAGTTCATGCGTCATGTATGAGTAATGAAAATCTTGTAAACCTTTGATAAACTCCTTTGAAAACAGGTATAAAAAGCATTTATGAACAATCAAATTAGAGTTTTGCAAGGACATTAAAACATGTAAAGACATAGGGAGCACTCGAAATGAGTAGACTTATACCCTCGTCGATTCCCTCGACTATGTCGAATTCCCCTTCGACTATGTCAATTCACCTTGACCATGTCAATTCACCTTGACCATGTCAATTCAACTTGACTATTGTCGATTCACCTGGACCGGGACACCGAAGCACTCAAGTGGTCACATAAGTACCATGAGTGGGGTTCGGCCGTACCCGTTAGATCTAACCTTCGTCCTTAATTAAGAATTAATGGCATTTCAAATTCAATCTATGCTCACATGATCTAATTAACTCATTTCATACCGTTTAAACATTCGTAACATGTATTCCACCCCTGAGAGTTATAAAACCAAAACAGTTAAGAGAAAAGGGGGACATGAACTCACTGTATTGCGTTCTTCAATCCGATGAAACTCAAGCTGCTATTAATGTGCACGACGACCTACAATGTACTACTGTCTATTAGGCGAGAGGGTGGTGCCTTGACTTTGTATAAGTTAGTGTCTTGGAGTTACGTTTTATTGTGCCTTCAGTATTATTCTGTCACACCCCTTTCTATGGCGGAAGCACGAGGTGTGATCATGAAAGGTTCTCATTGCATACGAAGAGTAAACATGCTACATGCTCATAAAATAACATCAAATACCATGATTTGAAAACATAAGTTTAGCGTTTACATCGCTAGACAGCGTAAAGACATTGTCTTAAAAGTTTCAACTTTATTTAAAGTTAAACACAAGCGACATCCACGAGCATATGCAAGACCACGCGCACATCCATCCTAGTTACCTGAAATACATGTGAGTTTTTGGAAAAACGTCAACATAATGTTGGTGTGAATTCATGCAGTTTTGTACTTCATGTTTGTATACTTTGTATGAAAACATAGTTTGTGAGTAAATCAAGTTTTCATATATAAATCCAGTTTCATGTGTACCCCACGTACACTTGTATAATTCAATCTTTTCTTGAGTACCCCACGTACTTCAAGTTATATATCAATCCTCTTGAGTACCCCACGTACTTCAAGTTATTTATCAATCCTCTTGAGTACCCCACGTACTTCAAGTTATTTATCAATCCTCTTGAGTACCCCACGTACTTCAAGTTATTTATCAATTTTTGTATGGTATGAATTTTATGTAATTACAGTATTTCTGTAATTATCAGATTGTTAATGGGTTGCAAAGCCATTAACATGTGACACGTCATAGGAAGCCACCAAACCTAAGGCATTTAATTGGTATATTCTGAGACACAAAAGCATTTCCTCGGTTCTCGCCCCGACCGGGAGTGTGGCTGCCAGGCACCCGTTAGATCTAACCTTTTGTTCTGCGGTCTGAATGTATACGTTGATTAATGGTGCTTCTGTACCCTATTCGTGACACTATTTCTCATAACGCATCCTACTTGGTTCTCATCCTCACCAAGCGCGTTTCTTGTTATCATTTCTCATAACGCGTCCAACTTGGTTCTCGTCCTCACCAAGCGCGTTTCTTTTTGTCTTATATTTTGTCACACTTGGTTCTCGTTCTCACCAAGTGTACTTCTTGTATTTATATCATACCATTTATAAATATTGTACTTTTGTACATGTATTTCACCCCCGAAGTTATGAAAACTGAAAACAGTTAAAGAGAAAAGGAGGAGCATGAACTCACAACTTTGCGTTCCTAGCGTCGTAAACTCCACCGGATTTGCTTAATTAACGTCGTAACCTATACGCGTTTTCTTAACGTTAGTCACTAGACTTGCGTCGCACAAGTACAGTCACTCTCTTTTGTGTATATTTTCTTGTGTTAAAAATATTCTATATTTTTAACTATGTATCTTACTTATATTATTTTCTCCAAAAAAATAAATATAAGTCTTTTATGTTTTGCACTTTGCACCCGAATTATGTTTCTTGTATTTTGTATGTGTATTTTTATGTTTATACTCCTCACGAGTATTCAGTGTATTTTTAAGTCTTAATACACTAACACGTATAACACATACTATATATACACTTAGCACAAAAGTTGGTGATAAGATAATATATATTTTTCTCTCAAAAATATACATATTTATATCTATTTTCATTCTTGAAGAAATTATCATTTCTTATCACCAAAAATTAGGGAAACCTTAGTAATACTTTTAAACACATTTTTAGGGAATAAGTTTCTCAAAAACTTATATTTTTCTAAGTGTCAAAATTTATAAAAATTTTGACAGAGTTTCCCCTAAAAATGGACGTTTCCCATGTTTTCAAAACATGTGTTTATTTTCTTTTAAATCATCATCAATCATCAATAATCAGCAACAACAATTATCAACAATAATCACTACTTTTCCCCACTTCATGAACTTGGATATTTACCAAGATTGTGTAGTATCTTACTAGCACATTTAGTAAGTCTTGTTATCTTTAAAAATAAGTTTAATTTCTTAAAAATCTTATTTTTAAAGAATATGAAGTTTCACAACTTCTAGTCGGTTTTTATGAAAATTATTTCTTTGTTAAAACTTTTGTTACACAAGTGTCCACACACTTGTTTGTTCACAAAAACCACTTTTGTTTGTGTAAGACCCGGTTTAGAACATGTGATTTCTTTTGATGCTTGGTCTTTCGAAAATACCACTTGTAGATACATAGATCTACTAGTTTTAAACACTTTTGTACAAGTTAAAACATTTTTACACAAGTTCATGGTTTATGTGTGGTAGGGTTTCACCTTTTAACCCTTGTTACTTCTAAAATAGCTTTATGTTAAGATCCATGATCTTACCAAACCGGGTTAAACGATGATCCGAGCTACCACATCATAGATCGGGTCTAGATAACCATATATTTCAAATACTACAACTTTTACACAACATATGTGTTTTTAACCAACAATACTTGAAAGTTTAGTGGACTTTAATGCTTCAAAATGCAAGATTCCGAGTTTTAATCATCATACATCTTATTAACCACCTTAGATTAGTTAAAGTATGAGTTTTAAGCATTATACCTCTAGCTCGAGGCTAGGGAAGAATCTAAGCACAAATCGAGTGGATAAAAGCAAGGTAGAGAGGTCCTTCGCCTTCCGATTGCACCAAGGTTCCTAATATGCGACCCCTAACACTTGTGTGATGTTGGAAAATGATGAAGGAAGCTCGAAAAATTTATGGATTTAGGGATGTTTGGCCGTGAGCTCTTGGAGAGAAAGAGAGAGAGTTTTGTGGTGTTGGTGATGAAAATGAAAAGTTCAAGGCCTAAGGGGTTTACTTATAATCCAACATCCTTATTAACCGCTAGGTATTATGTTCTCAAGATATCCAACATGATCTATTAAAATATGAACTTAAAATCCCAAGTGGGATTATATCTCCCAACCGTCCAACATAGGGGGGGGGGTCTTGGTTACAATTCAACTCCAAGTTACACCATCTAGTTACATAAACTAGTTTCATTTCAAGTATTATTTCTAGTGTTAAGTGTGTTAAGTAATATACAGTGTGTTAGGGTGTTCGGGGACCCTAACTAGCTTAGAAAATAAAAACAATGCTTCTAGCATTATTTTGGTGTTCCGGGTATTGTCCGGTTGTTCGGTTACATACCGATTTGTTAAAGTGCTAAATTACACTTTTTAGTGTCGTTTAAGTACCTTTCTTGTACCCTTTCAATTCCCAACACTTAGGGAAATATTCTGGATAATAAAACGACATTTCTGCATAATATTTATGTGTCTAAATGCTGAATTATTGCTGAATTATGTAATTTCTGCACTTAAAGTGCGTTTCGGGTGCTTTTTAGTGCATAATTTTGCTTTCGTATTGCATATATATTAAACCCTTGTATGTACTCTTGGGTTTTAATGCATTCTTGTTGTCGGACCTACACCTAGGCCTCTATTTTATTGTCTGACTGCTTTCTGCAGTTCCGTTGACACATTGTGTCTTACCGGTGAGTTTACTATTATTCTGACGCAACGCTCTCGTTTATGCATAAAGCAATATGTTGTAGTATACAACATGCATGAATTCACTTGTTTAATCATGTGTTCAGACATTGCTGACAATTAAACTCATAATTGCAGTCATTAAGCAATAATTAATGTGTACGGAAATTACCGGTTTGGGCCAGTTGTCACAGTCTCCCCCCGTTAAAAGAATTTCGTCCCGAAATTCAGGCTGAACTAACTCTCGCTGGAGTCTTCTTGAATAGGTGGGGATACTTTTTCTTGAACTGGTCTTCACGTTCCCATGTGTACTCGGGTCCGTGCTTAGAGCTCCAACGTACTTTGACAAGTTTCACACTGCTCCTCCTGGTCTTGTTGACTTTCCAGTCGGTAACCTCAACGGGTTGCTCTGTAAATCGGAGGGCTTCATCAATATGCACTTCATCCATCGGGATGGTCACGTTTTCTTGTGTTGGGCTCTTCTTCAGGTTGGATACATGAAACGTATCATGTACTCCATTAAGTTCTTCCGGTAACTCCAACTTGTATGCCACGGTACCAATTCTCTTCAATATTCTGAATGGTCCGATGTATCGTGGATTCAGCTTTCCACGCTTTCCAAACCTGACTACGCCCTTCCATGGTGAGACTTTTAACAACACCTTGTCTCCCACCTTGAAATCTACCGATTTTCTATTTGGATCCGCGTAGCTCTTTTGTCGCTCTCGAGCCGCCCTAATGCGCTCTCGGATCTGCGCAATCTTGTCGGTTGTCTCTTGTACAAGTTCAGGACCAACCATACGTTTATCTCCGGCATCTGCCCAGCATAAGGGCGATCGGCATTTGCGGCCATACAGAGCTTCGAACGGCGCGGCTTTTATGCTCGTATGATAACTGTTATTGTAGGAAAACTCAACTAAAGGTAGATGAGTATCCCAGCTGCCGCCTAGATCCATGACACATGCGTGAAGCATATCTTCTAACGTTTGTATTGTCCGTTCGCTCTGGCCGTCTGTTTGTGGATGGAATGCCGTGCTTAGATCTAACTGAGATCCAAAGGCTTCCTGAAATGATTGCCAGATTCTTGAGACAAAGCGTCCATCTCTGTCTGAAATGATTGAGATTGGCACTCCATGACGTGCCACAATTTCTCTTAAGTATATCTCTGCCAGCTTTCCAGTGCTATCCTTCTCTCGGATTGGTAGGAAATGCGCAGACTTCGTCAATCGATCAACTATTACCCATATCATATCGTGCCCTCTCGGGGTCCTGGGTAATTTCGTTATGAAGTCTATCGAGATTTGTTCCCACTTCCACATGGGAATCTCTGGTTGTTGTAGTAGGCCGGACGGTTTCTGATATTCGGCCTTAACCTTAGCACAGGTTAGGCATTTTCCAACATAGACAGCAACGTCGCTTTTGAGTCTCGGCCACCAATAGTACTCCTTCAAGTCTTGATACATTTTGTCCGATCCTGGGTGGATCGAATATCTCGATTTGTGGGCTTCATTAAGGATGACTTCTCGTATGCCACCACAGAGTGGGACCCAGATACGCTTCTTGAAGTATAAGGCTCCCTCTTCATTTGGCATCATGTATTTCAATGCACCCCGGAGGTATTCAGCTTTACGGTTCTCTTCTTTAAGAGCTTCTTTTTGTGCATCACGAATGCGTGCAGTGAGGTTCGTTCGAATCGTCATTTCCAGTGCTCGAACCCTCAGGGTCTTAACCCTTTCTTTTCGGCTCAACGCGTCCGCTACAACGTTCGCCTTTCCAGGATGGTACTTAATCTCACAGTCATAATCATTCAGCAGCTCGACCCAACGTCGCTGGCGCATATTCAATTCCTTCTGATCAAATATGTGTTGTAAGCTTTTGTGATCTGTGAAGATTGTACATCGAGTACCATATAAATAATGTCGCCAAATCTTCAAGGCGAATACCACCGCACCTAGCTCCAGGTCGTGTGTGGTATAGTTTCTTTCATGTACCTTCAGTTGTCTTGAAGCATAAGCGATGACTTTTTGGCGTTGCATGAGCACGCAACCCAAACCTTGTCGTGAAGCGTCACAGTATACCACGAAGTCTTCAGTGCCTTCGGGTAACGATAGTATCGGTGCATCGCAGAGCTTGTTCTTAAGTAGCTGAAAGGCTTCTTCCTGTTTGTGACCCCATTCGTATTTCTTGTCTTTCTGTGTGAGGGTCGTTAGCGGTTGGGCTATTTTTGAGAAATTCTCAATAAACCGTCGATAATAACCCGCTAAGCCCAAAAATTGATGAACTTCAGTTGGGGTCTTGGGAGCTTCCCAATTCTTTATTGCTTCAATCTTGGACGGGTCTACATGAATGCCCTTCTCATTCACCACGTGGCCAAGAAATTGTACTTCGCGAATCCAGAATTCGCATTTTGAGAACTTTGCATAAAGTTTCTCTTTCTTCAGTAGCTCCAAGATGGTTCTGAGATGTTGCTCATGTTCTTCTTTCGTTCGCGAGTAAATCAGGATATCGTCGATAAATACAATCACGAATTTATCGAGATATGGTTTGCATACGCGGTTCATCAGATCCATAAAGATCGCTGGTGCATTCGTCAGCCCAAACGGCATCACCAGAAATTCGTAGTGCCCATATCGCGTTCTGAATGCAGTCTTTGGTACGCTTTCCTCTTGGATTTTCAGCTGTTGATATCCAGATCGAAGGTCGATCTTGGAATAGTAGCTTGATCCTTGCAGTTGATCAAATAAGTCATCAATCCTCGGTAGTGGATACCGATTCTTGATAGTGAGCTTGTTTAGTTCCCTGTAATCGATACACATCCGCAGTGTTCCATCCTTCTTCTTCATGAACAATACTGGAGCTCCCCAGGGTGAGAAGCTTGGCCTTATGAATCCTTTATCCAACAACTCCTGGAGTTGTGTAGATAATTCTTGCATTTCGGATGGAGCAAGTCGATAGGGTGCCTTGGCTACAGGAGCAGCTCCTTGAACCAAGTCTATACGAAATTCGACTTGTCGTTGCGGAGGTAATCCTGGCAAATCTTCGGGAAAAACATCAGAAAATTCATTCACCACAGGAATGTCTTCGAGTTTTGGCTCCACAGCCTTCTTGTCTATAACGTGTGCTAGGAAAGCGACACATCCTTTCCTCAAGCACTTCTGTGCCTTCATACAGCTGATGATTCGAAGAGGCGCATCTTGTTTTTCCCCATGTACAATGAGAGTTTCATCATTCGCTAGAGGGATGCGAATGATTTTCTCATGACAAATAACTTCAGCTCTGTTCTTGGACAACCAGTCCATTCCGACCACTACATCGAAGCTACCCAATTGAATAGGCAAGAGATCGATGCTAAAATTTCGTTCGCCAAGTTCTAGTGTGCAGCCTCTAACAACTTCGCCCGATTCAACAAGTTTACCATTGGCTACTTCTATGGAATAAGGAATTTCTAATCTACTAGATTCTATTCCGAGTATGCGTTTAAATTCCACAGACATGAAGCTATAATCGGCGCCAGTGTCGAATAATATGGATGCAAAGTGATTGTTAATGAGAAACGTACCGGTGACCACGTTAGGGTCCTCGCGTGCGTCTCTTGCTCCAATCACAAATGCTCGAGCTGGAGCGTTGTTTCTCTCTGGGCAGTTCTTCATGAAATGATCATTGCTTCCACACCTGAAGCATCCTTGGTTCTGCCCTTTCCCATTGCCATTCTTGTTACCAGCACCGTTTCCATTTCGATTCTTTCCTTCAGTGCATCCCAAGTTAGGCCATAAGCGGCATCATCACCCAAAGTTTGGGCTTGCAGGTTCCACCAAGTCAGAGCTTCATCGACAAACAACCCAGTAGCAAAGGTGACTTGTTGATCCGCAGTACACTTGCTCATGTGGAAAGTAGCTTCAGTCTTCTCCGTCCAGCACACAAATGCTACTGCACCTCCTGTGCCGTCATAGTTCAGCGGCTTGCAGTCGAGGAACTGCTTGAAAGTGCAGCCTGGAATTGATTTCAACCAATTCATATGTGAGCAATCGAAGAAATAATGAAACAAAGACCGTTCATAAATTTCCTCATGCTTAGTACAGTGTCTTAAGGTTACCTTGAGCTGCATTGCCTCCAGACGAATCTCCATTCCCATTACGTCTAGCGTTGCTTGGGCCACCACTGTCTTGAGTGCGGTTCGCCTCGTAGTGGGCGATAGCAGCGGAGATCCTTTCCTCCAGTAGAGCGTTCAGCTCATCAGCAGTTCTTGGCAGTGGGGGAGGAGGAGGTTGATCGTCATTGCGAGCATTCACAGTTTTCCTGGGTGCCATGTTCTGACAGAACATAACACAACAGGGTTAGACCTTTGTTTGATATCGTCACCCTAGACAGTAGTTTCATATATATTCACAGGTATATATACCACATAAGTGACATCAAACAATTATTACTCTAGCAGAGTACCTAGTAGGCTTGCTCTGGGGGAATCTATACGTGACAAGACTTGCTGTGATTTCTATGCACTGAATTCCATAATTATGTATGCATCCATAATTACGTAACTCCTTGCACAGTCCGCACAGTTCGTTTCATCCTCGTATTTCTTCCTTCAGATAGGCCATCGCTTTCAGATAAAGTCACGTATACTTGTGACCTTCTACTTCTACTACATGCTAATTATCACACATAATTGCAAGTAATTTCTAGTCAATGACAAGTGCTACTCAAGTGCACTCTAAGTCTCGTAGTGTCTTTTCTAGACTCATGTAGACAGTTTCAGGTAGTGGATGTCGCGGGACGTTTTATGCAATGAAAACTCTTTGAAAATTGTTTTCGTGAATGGATCCTAGAGATTGTAGACTAGACTCGAGAAGGAATCCTGGTTCACTACAATCGCAGCTCTGATACCAATCTGTCACACCCCTTTCTATGGCGGAAGCACGAGGTGTGATCATGAAAGGTTCTCATTGCATACGAAGAGTAAACATGCTACATGCTCATAAAATAACATCAAATACCATGATTTGAAAACATAAGTTTAGCGTTTACATCGCTAGACAGCGTAAAGACATTGTCTTAAAAGTTTCAACTTTATTTAAAGTTAAACACAAGCGACATCCACGAGCATATGCAAGACCACGCGCACATCCATCCTAGTTACCTGAAATACATGTGAGTTTTTGGAAAAACGTCAACATAATGTTGGTGTGAATTCATGCAGTTTTGTACTTCATGTTTGTATACTTTGTATGAAAACATAGTTTGTGAGTAAATCAAGTTTTCATATATAAATCCAGTTTCATGTGTACCCCACGTACACTTGTATAATTCAATCTTTTCTTGAGTACCCCACGTACTTCAAGTTATATATCAATCCTCTTGAGTACCCCACGTACTTCAAGTTATTTATCAATCCTCTTGAGTACCCCACGTACTTCAAGTTATTTATCAATCCTCTTGAGTACCCCACGTACTTCAAGTTATTTATCAATTTTTGTATGGTATGAATTTTATGTAATTACAGTATTTCTGTAATTATCAGATTGTTAATGGGTTGCAAAGCCATTAACATGTGACACGTCATAGGAAGCCACCAAACCTAAGGCATTTAATTGGTATATTCTGAGACACAAAAGCATTTCCTCGGTTCTCGCCCCGACCGGGAGTGTGGCTGCCAGGCACCCGTTAGATCTAACCTTTTGTTCTGCGGTCTGAATGTATACGTTGATTAATGGTGCTTCTGTACCCTATTCGTGACACTATTTCTCATAACGCATCCTACTTGGTTCTCATCCTCACCAAGCGCGTTTCTTGTTATCATTTCTCATAACGCGTCCAACTTGGTTCTCGTCCTCACCAAGCGCGTTTCTTTTTGTCTTATATTTTGTCACACTTGGTTCTCGTTCTCACCAAGTGTACTTCTTGTATTTATATCATACCATTTATAAATATTGTACTTTTGTACATGTATTTCACCCCCGAAGTTATGAAAACTGAAAACAGTTAAAGAGAAAAGGGGGAGCATGAACTCACAACTTTGCGTTCCTAGCGTCGTAAACTCCATCGGATTTGCTTAATTAACGTCGTAACCTATACGCGTTTTCTTAACGTTAGTCACTAGACTTGCGTCGCACAAGTACAGTCACTCTCTTTTGTGTATATTTTCTTGTGTTAAAAATATTCTATATTTTTAGCTATGTATCTTACTTATATTATTTTCTCCAAAAAAATAAATATAAGTCTTTTATGTTTTGCACTTTGCACCCGAATTATGTTTCTTGTATTTTGTATGTGTATTTTTATGTTTAAACTCCTCACGAGTATTCAGTGTATTTTTAAGTCTTAATACACTAACACGTATAACACATACTATATATACACTTAGCACAAAAGTTGGTGATAAGATAATATATATTTTTCTCTCAAAAATATACATATTTATATCTATTTTCATTCTTGAAGAAATTATCATTTCTTATCACCAAAAATTAGGGAAACCTTAGTAATACTTTTAAACACATTTTTAGGGAATAAGTTTCTCAAAAACTTATATTTTTCTGAGTGTCAAAATTTATAAAAATTTTGACAGATTTTCCCCTAAAAATGGACGTTTCCCATGTTTTCAAAACATGTGTTTATTTTCTTTTAAATCATCATCAATCATCAATAATCAGCAACAACAATTATCAACAATAATCACTACTTTTCCCCACTTCATGAACTTGGATATTTACCAAGATTGTGTAGTATCTTACTAGCACATTTAGTAAGTCTTGTTATCTTTAAAAATAAGTTTAATTTCTTAAAAATCTTATTTTTAAAGAATATGAAGTTTCACAACTTCTAGTCGGTTTTTATGAAAATTATTTCTTTGTTAAAACTTTTGTTACACAAGTGTCCACACACTTGTTTGTTCACAAAAACCACTTTTGTTTGTGTAAGACCCGGTTTAGAACATGTGATTTCTTTTGATGCTTGGTCTTTCGAAAATACCACTTGTAGATACATAGATCTACTAGTTTTAAACACTTTTGTACAAGTTAAAACATTTTTACACAAGTTCATGGTTTATGTGTGGTAGGGTTTCACCTTTTAACCCTTGTTACTTCTAAAATAGCTTTATGTTAAGATCCATGATCTTACCAAACCGGGTTAAATGATGATCCGAGCTACCACATCATAGATCGGGTCTAGATAACCATATATTTCAAATACTACAACTTTTACACAACATATGTGTTTTTAACCAACAATACTTGAAAGTTTAGTGGACTTTAATGCTTCAAAATGCAAGATTCCGAGTTTTAATCATCATACATCTTATTAACCACCTTAGATTAGTTAAAGTATGAGTTTTAAGCATTATACCTCTAGCTCGAGGCTAGGGAAGAATCTAAGCACAAATCGAGTGGATAAAAGCAAGGTAGAGAGGTCCTTCGCCTTCCGATTGCACCAAGGTTCCTAATATGCGACCCCTAACACTTGTGTGATGTTGGAAAATGATGAAGGAAGCTCGAAAAATTTATGGATTTAGGGATGTTTGGCCGTGAGCTCTTGGAGAGAAAGAGAGAGAGTTTTGTGGTGTTGGTGATGAAAATGAAAAGTTCAAGGCCTAAGGGGTTTACTTATAATCCAACATCCTTATTAACCGCTAGGTATTATGTTCTCAAGATATCCAACATGATCTATTAAAATATGAACTTAAAATCCCAAGTGGGATTATGTCTCCCAACCGTCCAACATAGGGGGGGGGGGGGGGCTTGGTTACAATTCAACTCCAAGTTACACCATCTAGTTACATAAACTAGTTTCATTTCAAGTATTATTTCTAGTGTTAAGTGTGTTAAGTAATATACAGTGTGTTAGGGTGTTCGGGGACCCTAACTAGCTTAGAAAATAAAAACAATGCTTCTAGCATTATTTTGGTGTTCCGGGTATTGTCCGGTTGTTCGGTTACATACCGATTTGTTAAAGTGCTAAATTACACTTTTTAGTGTCGTTTAAGTACCTTTCTTGTACCCTTTCAATTCCCAACACTTAGGGAAATATTGTGGATAATAAAACGACATTTCTGCATAATATTTATGTGTCTAAATGCTGAATTATTGCTGAATTATGTAATTTCTGCACTTAAAGTGCGTTTCGGGTGCTTTTTAGTGCATAATTTTGCTTTCGTATTGCATATATATTAAACCCTTGTATGTACTCTTGGGTTTTAATGCATTCTTGTTGTCGGACCTACACCTAGGCCTCTATTTTATTGTCTGACTGCTTTCTGCAGTTCCGTTGACACATTGTGTCTTACCGGTGAGTTTACTATTATTCTGACGCAACGCTCTCGTTTATGCATAAAGCAATATGTTGTAGTATACAACATGCATGAATTCACTTCTTTAATCATGTGTTCAGACATTGCTGACAATTAAACTCATAATTGCAGTCATTAAGCAATAATTAATGTGTACGGAAATTACCGGTTTGGGCCAGTTGTCACATATTCCAAGTCATATAAGTATTTGTTAAAATAATAATTATTTTAACTTAAATTATATTTATCAAATTTTTGGAATAATAGTTAAAACAATATAATTTAACTTGATACCTTCCAAGTATTTATACATGTATTTCCTTCCCAAGGATGGGTGTATTTGTATTCGTATTCGTGTACTTGTATATTTTTGCCATGTATAGGGGTCATATTCCGGTGTGTATTTATACGTATGAGAATACGTATTTTCTTGTAATTGTTAAGTATTCTCATACTTAATTCTGTATTAATTTTTCCGGAATAATATTTTTAATAAAAATCACATCAATATATATTTCCAAAATATATATTTTAAGAAATATCACTTAGAAAAATTATTCATAATTTTTCCTTTGGCAAAAATATTTATAAGTCTAA
>JARYGA010050414.1:0-46250 GCA_030545235.1 Helianthus tuberosus | reverse complement strand
AAACTTTGTTTGACTTTCTGCATTGACCAGTTTATGATCGATGTGAAGTTCGTTTGAACTTCATAACGTAAGCGTGATCACGATGGTTATAGTCCCTAGTGACTATACCTACTGATTACCACGTTATCTAGGCTCAGTGACGAGCCGTAGTTTCGGTCAGAATACGTATTCTTGCGTATTTTGTAACCAAACTACTCTTAGGTATCACAACCGTTTGTTGTGATACCAAACCTGTTTTCTAAACTTAGTTAAGCATGTTTTAACATGCTTAGCTCGTCACTTTTAGTTTAGTGCTTACATAGGGTCGTCAGGTAAGCGATCTAAACAATCGCTTATACTTTCGAACCCGACCCGTTTGGTCGATCATTAGGATCCGACCAAGCACATTAGGTGACCATAGTATATAGGGAATAACCTTCCGAGGTTATACCTTATGGTCGCTTCGTTTAAGTAGTTGTATGATAGGTAGTATATATGCCTTAGGTAAATTACCAAAATGCCCTTTTGACGCCAAAATTCATTTTAAGCATATGTAACATAACTTTTGACATCTAAACTGATTTGACAACAATATTAGACATGTTAAGGCATATGTTACTTGTCATAGGACTAGTTAGACGTTCCGAACGCGTTTTACGCGAACGACGCGTTAAAGTAGCATAAGCTACCTAAACGGGTCGTAATGGGTCGTAAGCACTCAGGTTAGGTTTCATTTAGTATGTAGGCTTTGTTAAACCATACTACATGAGTTTCCATACTCGTTTGGTTTACGAACCCTCGTTCTATCCGATCCTCGATTTAGGTCCGGTTTATTAATGTAGTTACCTATATTAGGTGCCGTTTGATATTCCGAGATCTTTAGCATTGCTTGGTGGTTATCTTAGGACTTCTGAGCAATCTCAAGTGAGTAAATAGACCCCTCTTTTACTGTTTTCCAAACTGTTTTGGGGTGAAACACATGTGCCTACTTGTTACTTTCATGCTTCCTATGTTCATTAGTACTTTATAGTACATGATTTCATTACATTTTATACTATGTATGTCCATTGTGTGCATACTTAGTACATGGTTCTATATTACATTCCTGCTATGTATGTTAACTGATAGCATGCTAGCACATTGATTTACATGACTTTTCTGCTTTGTATGTTAACTTAGCATACTTAGTACATTTCTTATTCATCATATGCTTACATTTTGGTATGACATTTGGTTTATTTAAACTATACTATACATATTCTTTTGATAACCCATTTTTACATGGTTATCCGACTGTCGCAAGGCTTGGATGTATGAATTTTCACAATACCGCATAAATGTTTAATATCAGTATAGCATACATTTACTACACAAAACATAACTTTGATTTAAACCAAGTTTTACTTCAATACTTTGTTTTGAGCATTTCACCTATGGTTTAGTTGATGAATTTCACTAGCCATACATATCATTTTGGTTACACATTACATGATTTACATTTGACAAATAAACATTTTCAACATTGGTTATACATTGCATGATTTACATCTTGACATAAACATTTTGGTATATTATTCAATACATTTGACAATTGGTTTAAACATAAACATCTTACATTGGTGGTTTTGTTTGATTAAGTGATTAAGTAACGATGCGTGTGTAATATGATACAAGCATGGTGGATACGCCGCTGGTACTTCCTATATATAAATGTTTGTATGCTATTACATATCGTAGCGTTATTTGAATCATTTCAGTTTGAGACATATAACATTTTATACAAATAACATACTTTTCACAAGACATTGATTTACAAACAACTTATCTTATACAAACTCATTTTACAATGGTTATTCATTTAACCATACATTATTCTCTTATTTATACATAGCATCTGATCTTATCGTTTTTCAAATGATTTACAAAACAAAGCAAATTACAAGGTTCATGACTAAACATTTTCTGAAACATAAGTCATGAAACCTATTTTCACAAAACCTATGTATCTCACAGGCATTTTTATGCTGACGTACCTATTTTCACATGTGTTTTCAGGAGCTGTTGCATAAGATGATCAAGATACACATAGGCAGACTTGGGCTTTAGTGACAAATAAAAGATGCAAGACTAGTTAATTATGTTGTATTTCCTTGTTTGTTAAGACATTGTAACACTTTTAATCAATAAAACGAAACTTCAATTGCCATGGATTTGAAACAATTAATTCTGTTACAACACTCCCCGACATTTCCGCCACGTTTTGTATGTTCTACGTGGTCGGGGTGTGACATTTGAGGTGCCGCAAATGCTAGATTTGTGGACTTATAGGTCATACAGCAAGGGTTTGCCCAACTGCAGCTGTACCAAATCAAGCTGGCGACAATCCTGCTCAAGCTTGTTTCTCACGAGGGTCTTGCTACAACTGTGGCGAGATGGGCCATTTCCAAAGGGATTTCCCAAAGCTTGCTAATGCAAATCTGACCCACGGATGAGCAGTTGGCTGAGTAGAAGATGTTGCTGTCTTATGCTTCGTTTCTTCTATTTCTAGTAATGTGAAACAATATGTCTTGTTCATAAATAAAAGTTGTTGTTCGCAATTCTGATATACAAGTATAATTACATGTGTGTATGACTTTTCCTATGATACCTACATCAAGAAACTATGTACCTTGCAAACTACTTTTGTGATTTCTCTCTTTCAAATGATCGCTCATGATTCCCTTGAAAATTTTAAGTACTCGTTTCACTCTAAGAAACAAAGTACAGAAAATAAAGTGACATTATGAGTAATCATGCTTCTGCACATCTGTGCCTTTGAATCCTTGGTTAAATAACTAAGGGTATTTCCAAATCTCATACCCACTACGTTTTGATTTTTCAACATATACAGTACAAGTATTTCAAAAACAATCTTCATGATCTCAAAATGTTTCATATAGTTTGAAAACAATTTTTCTAAATGCATTGTCTATGTTATTTCAAAAACATTGGCCATGTTATCAAAACCAACCTTCCTAATTTCAAAATGTTTCATATAGTCTGAAAACAATATTAACACAGTACATTTTCTTATCAAGTGCATGATTTCGAAAAGCATCATTCATATTTTCAAAAACCTTATACATAATTTCAAAATTCCTCTCGCATGATTTTAAAACATTTTGTAAAAAAATATCTACCTAATACACCTACTTTATGATTTCAAAAGTATTATATATAAGGTTTCAAAAACATTTTTAGAACCCCATGCATAGTTTTCCAAATATATTTTTCCTCATACATTTACTTAACCTTCAAATTCTGCTTCATATGTTACCTTGGCATATCTAGCATCTCAACTTCGTAAAGCATTTTTACTTCATGTTTTGACATAAGCACGTCCAGTGCAAGGTTTCAAAACATCTTCAACTTCTAAAATCCATATGGGATCTTTTTATCTTCACATTTAGACCCTTGTGGATGATCATCATTCAAATCAGAGTCCTTAATTGGATTCCTTATGTACCTAAATTCGAACATTTCGGTTCCTTATAATCGAAATCGAAATTTTCTTTTAAAAATCTTTCTATCTTTATAGTTAGATTCTTGATAATGTTTAAAGTACCAAATGAAATCCACGAGATGGATTCCTAGTGTGCTTTAAATACATGCGCTCTGTAGCAAAACAAATTAACAAATTAAAGATCTAAATAAACAATCTTTGTGGTTATATGACTATGTGTTTATGCATCTTGTGTTTTCTTTTATGCATTTTGTGTTTTTGTATACTCTGGATATTCGTTATCCAAATCCTCGTAGAATCTTTCATATCTTCATATGAGGGATACGTAGTAGGATATTCAAAAGGGTACTACCTTAAATCCTTATTGGGCTTCTAGGTTATAGTTAAGACCCTTGGGTTATATAGTACCACTCCATGATTCATAAGAGACCCTTTTAGTGGTCTAGTCAAAAGGATTGATTCACAATTTGGTGAAAGAACGACATCTAGTGATGTAGCTGAACAGACTCCTTGATAGTCTATTTAGATCATTTATTGATTTAATTAAAAGAACTCTATGGCGGTCTAGTCACACTCATCACAGGATTGTTCATTTGGTTTTTCCCCTACACATTATAAAATAGACTGTGTGAACTGTGCAAGAAATTGTCTGATTATGGACGCGTACATAATTATGAGATTCAATGCACGGTAACCACAGTAAGATTTATTATGTGTAAGAACCGATAGTGACAACAATAACGAAATGAGAACGATGTAATGGAGGTACGATGGACGCACCAATGACGCTTCATATACTTGTATATAAGTATCCCTCTTACATTGCAAGCATAATGTTATTAAGGTTACTAGAAGTTCAGAACCCTAACCAAAGTTGTTCGATCTTTTCAACTTCATGTTTTCAAGCTCTCACAAGTTGCCTCTAAATAAATTTCGGGACGAAATTTCCTAAAGTAGGGGAGACTGTGACACCTGTGCCTTCACAGCCATCAAACAAATATCGAACCAATGAAATATTGTATTTCATACTTAGGATTTGTATAAATATGTGTATCATTTGCACATATCAATTCTTGTTCGATTCCAAACTCTAAATCGCTTTCTGGAAGGTTATACGCGCACCGATGCGTAAATATAACCAGTTTAATGCAACGAACACTCCGGAATAGTGAAATAGGCTTAACATACCTTAAATAACCTTTACATAACTTAGAAATAAGATTTGGAAGGTTTGGTATGCCGAAAACAAGTTAATTCGCTTACATGGACTAAACTTGACAAACTGCGAAAGTATGACGATTCGTACTGGAACAGACATTCCGGAACATGGCCATAAGTTAAACATACCATAAATATCCTTTACATAGCTTAGAAATAGGCTTTGAGGGGTTCGGTGTGCTAAAATAAACTTTTGGGTCATTCAGGGACTAAAAGCGTCAAAAAGTGCACAAGTTTGCATTTTCGCGCATAACTTACGTTCTGAATACATCCGGAGATCCAAAAATTTATGTAAGCACTAAAACATTTTATTTTAGTGTTTGGCATAAGAAAAATCCATTCGTCACGCATTTTGGATCGTTTTCCGCGCTTATGCGCATTCCGTCGTAATTAAGCGAACATCGCGTTCGTACGGCCAAACGAACCAACATCTGAGATATTTTTGAGCATGTTTCATGTCCACAATGTTTAGGCATCATTTTAGCGCCTTAAAGTTGGCTTTACGGGCCTTAGAAGTGCCGGAAATGGGCTTAAACACCAACAGGGACCAAAACTGTCACTTTTGAATGTTGCTGCTGATCAGAAGGGCCAGGCGGCCCGCCTACACTTCTGGTGATCCTGAAGCGGGCCGCATCAGCCTCCCAGACACCAGAAACATGGCAGAAACTTTGAATCTGGTCCATTTCACTTGCACATGGTTTTGGGGCAATACAATGGGCTCAAATGGTTTTGTAATACCATGTTCTTGAGGTGTATGGTTGAGATCAAAGCACGGTTTCCTAGAAATGATCCTAATGGCTAACCGAACACTATAAATACCCCACCCCACTTCTTGCATAAACCACTAGAATCTTGATTTGAGAAGCTCTAAGTTGAAACCATTGTTTCATACCTGAGCTACTTGGATCAAGGCTAGCATTCGGGGACCCTTCGTAAGTATTCCTTCGTTCTTTTATTGCTTTTCGAGTCTTTTCGAGTCTGAAAGTCAAACTTTGTTTGACTTTCTGCGTTGACCAGTTTATGGTCAATGCGAAGTTCGTTTAAACTTCGCAACGTGAGTATAATCACGTTGGGTATAGTCCCTTGGGACTATGCCTACTGATTACCACGTTGTCTAGGGTCGTAGGGTAAGTGATCTAATAAATCGCTTATACCTTCGAACCCAACCCATTTGGTCGATCATTAGGATCCGACCAAACACATTAGGTGACCATAGTAGGTAGGGAACAACCTTCCGAGGTTATACTGTGACAACTCGAGTTTCCGACTTTCATTTTCGCATTTAGTGCACGTTGACTTTGATTGTGTAGTTGTTTAACTTGTTCAACTTGTTACTGTACACGTTATTTTTTTTATATTTTATGAACGCATTGTGGTTGCATGATTTTGTGTTTGGCTGTATATCCTGAAACCTGTTGAAAAAAAAAAAACTTAAACTGTTAACACATAAAAGGACTCGACGAAACAGACAGGACCCGACGAAACAGACTGTTTCGTCATAAGCATCCCGACGAAACAGAAGTCTGTTTCGCCAAGCCCAGTTTCGCCAAGCCCATTAAGGGCCCAGAACGGTAATTCGTTCATATTAACGTGAACCGACTCCCTGTTTCACACTTTTAACAAAAATAGAAACCCTAGAACTCTCCACTCTGTGAAGGCGATAACCATCCTCAACCATCATCTTTCTCTCTCGAATCCTCCCTTGTTCATCCCGGATATCTCGGTTAGTGCGTGCTCGTCTAATCGGTTTCTTTGTTCTTTGTTTTCTTTATACATGTAGTGTATATGCTTGATTTCTGGATTATAGGAGTATACGTGTATGATGAATACTTAGGGTTTCATGAACCTCTCAATGATTGTGCATGATAGCGGGTATGCATAGAGTATGGATTTTATGAGTGTTGTTTTGTGATGATTACATGATTTTATTGATGATGATGATGATATGATCCCTGTTTCATTGATGCTTCGGTTGAGATGCATAGATTAATGGTTAGTAACATAAGACTCATTATATTGAGCGAGGATTGAACGTTTTCTGTAAAACTGTTGTATCGGCGATTAGGGTTTCTGTGTTATCCGTATCTGCTGTTACTGATGTCTGCGAAATTGACATCCGACGAAACAGAACCCTCGGCGAAACAGAAAGTGTTTCGCCAAGAGTAATCGACGAAATTGAATTCTGTTTCGCCAAATAAGACCCCGACGAAACAGAACGTGTTTCGTCGAATGTGTGTTTCGCCAATATCTGTGTTTCGCCAATATGTGTATTTCGCCGAACAGTTAATCTGCGCACTAACTTGAGTTAATTCTGTTAAGTGTTAACTGGGTTAGTTAACTGCTGTTATGTATAAAGTATTACTTGTATGATTGCAAATACGTGTATTGTGATTGATGCGATGTTCATGATGATTATGTTTACGCACAAACAACTTTAATACAAACTGATTATGTATACGTGCATACCTTAGGACGTGATTGATTAACCGTGAGCACATACTTAGCATACCGAGCGAAACAAGGTGAGTTCACACTTCTACCAAGGCATGGGATTCCCGGGGTTGGGAATGGGTTGATTGATTATTTATGTTGAATGGTTATCGGAATTACATACCATAGGCCTCGGGAGTGGAAGGTCAATGGTATATACTACTAGACTAGTGATACACATACTTATCCTCGCAAACATGCCTGGAATGGCCGCGAACTATACTAGAACGATCTTCGCAAACATGCCTGGAATGGCCGCGAACTATACTAGAACGATCTTCGCAAACATGCCTGGAATGGCCGCGAACTATACTAGAACGATCTTCGCAAACATGCCTGGAATGGCCGCGAACTATACTTTAATCTTCGCAAACATGCCTGGAGGGCCGCGATACAAATATAACTAGTCTAGAAAACATGGGAAACCCCCACTAAACTTCGCAAACATGCCTTGAGGGCCGCGATGCTATTACATACGATACATGATTACTAATCGAACATACGATTTACGAAATGAACATTATCACTAAATAGCCAACTGTGAACTCGCTCAACTAGTTGTTGACTCTCTGTTACATGCCTTGCAGGACCTTAGGTACTTATGGAGCTTGCACGGGAGGCACGGTCGTTGTGGATATGGATCGTGAATGTGTTGTTAAATATATGACTTTTTGTACTTAAACTGATGATGGGTTTGTACATTAATGCTTCCGCTACACACTTGTTTATATTTGGTTTTGTAAACACCTATCGTATTGATGAATGACTTTTGATATGCATGCTTATGTTCAATATGATTGGTGGCTTGATCCTGGTCATGTCACGCCTCCAAGCGGTAGTATTCCGTGTGTGGATTTTGGGGGTGTGACAGATTGGTATCAGAGCCATTGGTTATAGAGAACTCGGTTTTAATAAGGGGAAAACGTTTTTATTAAAACCAGACTATAACCAGAACAGTGCTCAACGATCCACAACGACGCCTCGCTCCACGTGCAAGACTCATCACTCTAGGTAATATGGTACATGTTTTATTGCCTACTTGCTAGAATTGCATAGAACTTTGCTCCGGGTATGCTTAGGTTAACTTAACACTATTGCATGAGAACACTTGTGTGATTATTCCCTTTTGTTATCGCACTACCCTCGAACCTCTCTCACTTATGTCATATTTGCTATGAAGATCATGTCTGGACGTATTAACATGACGCAAGCCCAACTGACGGCTCTCATTAACGAGCAAATTGCTGCGGCACTTGCAGCCGCACAAGCAGGAGGTCAGCACGCTCAGCCACCTGTTTGCACCTTCAAAACGTTCATGGACTGTCGTCCTACTACTTTTAGTGGCACGGAAGGAGCGGTTGGACTTCTCCATTGGTTTGAAAAGCTCGAGTCAGTATTTGAAATGTGCGAATGCCCTGAGGCTCGCAGGGTGAAGTACGCCACTGGTACTTTAGAAGGCATTGCGCTGACTTGGTGGAATGCGCAAGTTCAGATGTTAGGGTTGGCTGTTGCTAACGCCACACCCTGGAACGGTTTCAAGGAATTGATTAAAGAGGAATACTGTAGTCGTGATGATATTCATAAGCTGGAGGTAGAATTTTACCATTTGAAAATGACGGGGTCAGAAATTGAAGCGTACACCAGAAGATCGAATGAGTTGGCTATTCTGTGTCCTACTATGGTGGACCCTCCCATTAAGCGTATCGAACTGTATCTCAATGGTCTGGTGCCGGAGATTCAAAGCCACGTAACTTCAGCGAATCTGGGCACTATTCAACAGATCGTTAAGCTAGCTCATCGCCTCACTGATCAGGCGGTGGAACAGAACAGGCTGCCTAAACGTATCAACGCTACTACTACCGCTACCACTCCAATTACTCCTGCTATTCCCAGTGACAACAAGCGGAAATGGGAAGGGGATTCCAGCAGGGGTTCAGCTATTGTACAGTCTCAAGCACAGCAACAACGTAAGACTAGTGATTATCAGAGTTCGAGTCAGCAATCGTCTGGTGGTCAGGGGCAGAGTGGATATCGGGGAATTCATCCACTGTGTAACAGGTGCAACAAACACCACAGTGGTCAGTGTCGTAGAGGCCGCTGTCAGAGATGTCTAAGAGTAGGTCATGATGCTAAAGATTGCAGGAGCTCAAGGCCTGCGAGTCAGAACCAGCAACAACAGCAAGGAAATAAGACATGCTTTCAGTGTGGGGCTGAAGGTCATTTCAAGCGGAACTGTCCCCAATTAAACCAGAATCAAAGCAACAATAACAATAATCAGGGCAGTGGGAACAACAATGGGGGAAACAACAACAACAATGGTGCAAAAGGTCGTATGTTTGTGATTGGCCAGAGTGACGCAAGGAACGATCCTAATGTGGTTACGGGTAAGTTTCTTCTCGACGACTTTTATGTTACCGTATTATTTGATTCGGGTGCGGATACCAGTTATATGTCTCTGAAAGTTAGTCAAATGCTTAAACGTGCACCAACACTGTTGAACACCAAACATGTCGTAGAGTTAGCTAACGGTAAAAGTTTAGAAGCCACACACATAGTTCAGGGTTGTAATCTTATCCTCGCCGGTCAGACTTTCTCTATCGATCTTATTCCTATAACTCTGAGTAGCTTTGATATCGTCATTGGTATGGATTGGTTATCCCAACAACAAGCAGAGATCCTATGCAAGGAGAAGATCATTCGTATTCCTCGTTCTGGAAAAGAACCTCTCGAAGTTCAAGGCGACAAGAGTGGTGTCGTGAGTGGCATCATCTCTTTCTTGAAGGCTCAGAAGTGTCTGCGAAAAGGCCACGTAGCTATTTTAGCACTCGTTACTGATACATCGACGACAGAGAAAAAGATTTGGGATATTCCTGTAGTACGCGACTTTCCTCAGGTGTTTCCTGAAGAGTTACCTGGGTTACCACCCCATCGCCAGGTCGAATTTCAGATCGAGCTAGCTCCAGGAGCAGCACCTATAGCTCGAGCACCTTATCGCTTAGCTCCAACCGAACTGGAAGAACTGTCTAAGCAATTGCAAGAACTCTTGGAAAAGGGTTTCATACGTCCTAGCTCTTCGCCATGGGGAGCTCCAGTATTATTTGTGAAGAAGAAAGACGGTACCTTTCGTATGTGCATAGATTATCGCGAACTGAACAAGGTGACGGTGAAGAATCGCTATCCACTTCCACGCATCGACGACTTATTCGACCAGTTACAAGGGTCGAGCTATTACTCAAAGATTGATCTAAGGTCAGGTTACCATCAACTGAGAGTCCGGGATGAGGACGTCTCCAAAACAGCATTCAGAACTCGCTACGGTCATTATGAGTTTTTGGTCATGCCATTCGGGCTAACAAACGCGCCTGCGGTTTTCATGGATCTTATGAACAGGGTGTGCAAACCTTATCTTGACAAGTTTGTTATTGTTTTTATTGATGACATCCTAATTTATTCGAAGAATCGGGAGGAACACGAACAGCATTTACGACTTATTTTGGAACTCCTTCGAACGGAACAACTGTACGCTAAGTTTTCAAAATGCGACTTCTGGCTTCGTGAAGTCCACTTTCTAGGCCACGTGGTAAACAAGGATGGGATACATGTTGATCCATCTAAGGTAGATTCGATCAAGAACTGGCCTGCACCTCGCACACCGACAGAAATACGCCAATTCTTGGGATTGGCGGGTTATTACAGACGGTTTATCAAAGACTTCTCAAAGATTGCACAGCCACTTACATTACTGACACAGAAAGGTGTTGCTTACCGTTGGAGTGATACACAGGATACAGCGTTTCAACATTTAAAGGATAGACTTTGTAGCGCACCTATCCTCTCATTGCCTGAAGGCACGGACGATTTTGTAGTCTACTGTGATGCATCTATCCAAGGTCTTGGATGTGTGTTGATGCAGCGGGATAAAGTCATTGCTTATGCTTCGCGCCAACTTAAGATTCACGAACGGAATTACACTACGCACGATTTAGAACTTGGAGCTGTTGTTTTTGCGCTCAAGATATGGCGACATTACCTGTATGGCACCAAGTGCACCATCTACACCGATCACAGGAGTCTTGAGCATATTTTTTCAAGCAGAAAGAATTGAACATGCGACAACGTCGGTGGGTCGAGTTACTGAACGATTACGAATGTGCTATAAAGTACCATCCAGGCAAGGCCAATGTGGTGGCCGACGCCCTCAGTCGAAAGGATACTATACCTAGGCGTGTACGAGCGTTGCAACTCACTATTCAGTCTAGTCTTCCTTCACAGATACGAGATGCTCAGGTAGAAGCATTGAAACCAGAAAACGTCAGGGCTGAAGCTCTACGCGGTTCAAGGCAACGGTTAGAACCAAGGACAGACGGCGCCTACTATGTAACCGGACGCATCTGGGTCCCACTCTATGGTAGTTTACGCGAACTCGTAATGGATGAAGCTCATAAGTCTCGCTACTCAGTACATCCTGGTTCGGATAAAATGTACCACGACCTCAGAACTACATATTGGTGGCCTAGCATGAAGGCCCACATAGCAACTTACGTTAGCAAGTGTTTGACTTGTGCGAGAGTCAAAGCAGAATATCAGAAACCATCAGGCCCACTCCAACAACCTGAGATACCACAATGGAAATGGGAGCAAATTTCCATGGATTTTGTTACTGGCCTACCTAGGTCTCAACGTGGGAATGATACTATTTGGGTGATCGTGGATCGACTCACAAAGTCTGCTCACTTCTTGGCTATCAAGGAAACGGATAAGTTCTCCACTCTAGCAGACGTATACCTTAAGGAAGTTGTCTCGAGGCACGGGGTGCCCACATCTATTATCTCTGATCGTGATGCACGTTTTACTTCAGAACTGTGGCAAGCAATGCACAAATCTTTTGGCTCTCGATTAGACATGAGCACAGCTTATCATCCTCAGACAGATGGGCAGTCTGAGCGCACTATTCAAACTCTAGAAGACATGCTTCGGGCGTGCGTAATTGACTTTGGCAAAGGCTGGGAAAAACATCTGCCACTTGTGGAATTTTCGTACAACAACAGTTACCACACCAGCATTAAAGCTGCTCCATTTGAGGCATTGTACGGGCGTAAATGCCGATCACCTCTTTGTTGGGCAGAGGTGGGTGACAGTCAGATCACAGGTCCGGAAATGGTAGTTGATACTACTGAAAAGATTGCTCAAATACGACAACGCATGGCGGCAGCACGTGACCGTCAGAAAGTATACGCTGATAAAGACAGGAAAATACTCGAATTCCAAGTTGGGGATCGAGCACTACTCAAGGTGTCACCCTGGAAGGGTGTTGTTCGTTTTGGCAAACGAGGCAAGCTCAATCCACGATACGTTGGACCATTTGAAGTCATAGAAAAGATAGGCAAAGTGGCCTACAGACTGAACTTACCAGCTGAACTTAGTGCAGTTCACAACGTCTTTCATGTGTCGAATCTGAAGAAGTGGCAGTCAGATGAGACCTTTATAGTTCCTTTGAAGGAGCTCACTATCGACGAACGGTTGCATTTCGTCGAAGAACCAGTTGAAATCACGGACCGGGATGTTAAGGTCCTCAAGAACACTAGAATACCTCTTGTACGAGTTCGTTGGAACTCCCGTCGCGGCCCAGAGTTCACCTGGGAGCGCGAAGATCAAATGGAACTCAAATATCCCCAGTTGTTCGAAAACAATGCAACTACTACTGAGGCTGAAGCTACTACGGAATTTCGGAATGAAATTCCAACTCAACGGGGGAATGATGTGACACCCCAGGAAAACCAGTAAACGATAACTTACCTAGCTTCCTCAGTAACCGCATGCTAAATTTTGGGGCGAAATTTCTTTCAAGTTGGGGATAATGTGACAACTCGAGTTTCCGACTTTCATTTTCGCATTTAGTGCACGTTGACTTTGATTGTGTAGTTGTTTAACTTGTTCAACTTGTAACTGTACACGTTATTTTTTTTATATTTTATGAACGCATTGTGGTTGCATGATTTTGTGTTTGGCTGTATATCCTGAAACCTGTTGAAAAAAAAAAAAACTTAAACTGTTAACACATAAAAGGACTCGACGAAACAGACAGGACCCGACGAAACAGACTGTTTCGTCATAAGCATCCCGACGAAACAGAAGTCTGTTTCGCCAAGCCCAGTTTCGCCAAGCCCATTAAGGGCCCAGAACGGTAATTCGTTCATATTAACGTGAACCGACTCCCTGTTTCACACTTTTAACAAAAATAGAAACCCTAGAACTCTCCACTCTGTGAAGGCGATAACCATCCTCAACCATCATCTTTCTCTCTCGAATCCTCCCTTGTTCATCCCGGATATCTCGGTTAGTGCGTGCTCGTCTAATCGGTTTCTTTGTTCTTTGTTTTCTTTATACATGTAGTGTATATGCTTGATTTCTGGATTATAGGAGTATACGTGTATGATGAATACTTAGGGTTTCATGAACCTCTCAATGATTGTGCATGATAGCGGGTATGCATAGAGTATGGATTTTATGAGTGTTGTTTTGTGATGATTACATGATTTTATTGATGATGATGATGATATGATCCCTGTTTCATTGATGCTTCGGTTGAGATGCATAGATTAATGGTTAGTAACATAAGACTCATTATATTGAGCGAGGATTGAACGTTTTCTGTAAAACTGTTGTATCGGCGATTAGGGTTTCTGTGTTATCCGTATCTGCTGTTACTGATGTCTGCGAAATTGACATCCGACGAAACAGAACCCTCGGCGAAACAGAAAGTGTTTTGCCAAGAGTAATCGACGAAATTGAATTCTGTTTCGCCAAATAAGACCCCGACGAAACAGAACGTGTTTCGTCGAATGTGTGTTTCGCCAATATCTGTGTTTCGCCAATATGTGTATTTCGCCGAATAGTTAATCTGCGCACTAACTTGAGTTAATTCTGTTAAGTGTTAACTGGGTTAGTTAACTGCTGTTATGTATAAAGTATTACTTGTATGATTGCAAATACGTGTATTGTGATTGATGCGATGTTCATGATGATTATGTTTACGCACAAACAACTTTAATACAAACTGATTATGTATACGTGCATACCTTAGGACGTGATTGATTAACCGTGAGCACATACTTAGCATACCGAGCGAAACAAGGTGAGTTCACACTTCTACCAAGGCATGGGATTCCCGGGGTTGGGAATGGGTTGATTGATTATTTATGTTGAATGGTTATCGGAATTACATACCATAGGCCTCGGGAGTGGAAGGTCAATGGTATATACTACTAGACTAGTGATACACATACTTCTCTTCGCAAACATGCCTGGAATGGCCGCGAACTATACTAGAACGATCTTCGCAAACATGCCTGGAATGGCCGCGAACTATACTAGAACGATCTTCGCAAACATGCCTGGAATGGCCGCGAACTATACTAGAACGATCTTCGCAAACATGCCTGGAATGGCCGCGAACTATACTTTAATCTTCGCAAACATGCCTGGAGGGCCGCGATACAAATATAACTAGTCTAGAAAACATGGGAAACCCCCACTAAACTTCGCAAACATGCCTTGAGGGCCGCGATGCTATTACATACGATACATGATTACTAATCGAACATACGATTTACGAAATGAATATTATCACTAAATAGCCAACTGTGAACTCGCTCAACTAGTTGTTGACTCTCTGTTACATGCCTTGCAGGACCTTAGGTACTTATGGAGCTTGCACGGGAGGCACGGTCGTTGTGGATATAGATCGTGAATGTGTTGTTAAATATATGACTTTTTGTACTTAAACTGATGATGGGTTTGTACATTAATGCTTCCGCTACACACTTGTTTATATTTGGTTTTGTAAACACCTATCGTATTGATGAATGACTTTTGATATGCATGCTTATGTTCAATATGATTGGTGGCTTGATCCTGGTCATGTCACGCCTCCAAGCGGTAGTATTCCGTGTGTGGATTTTGGGGGTGTGACATATACCCTATGGTCACATCGTTTGAGTAGTTGTATGATAGGTAGTTTATATGCCTTAGGTAAATTACCAGAATACCCTTTTCATGTATAATTGGTAATTAAGCATGTGTAACCTAAACTTTTGTCACATAACTGATTATGTAACATGTTTAGGCATATAACAGTTGTCATAGGACTAGTTAGGCGGTCCTAACGCGTTTCACGCGAACGACGCGTTAAAGTAGCATAAGCTACCTAAACGGGTCGTAATGGGTCGTAAGCACTTATGTTAGGTTTCATTTAGTATGTAGGCTTCGTTAAACCATATGACACGAGTCTCTATACTCGTTTGGTTTACGAACCATCATTCTATCTGATCCTCCGATGTAGGTCCGGTTTATTAACATAGTTACCTATAATAGGTGCCGTTTGACTTCCGAGATTTCTAGCATTGCTTGGTGGTTATCTTAGGACTTCTGAGCAATCTCAAGTGAGTACATAGACCCATCTTTTACTGTTTTCCAAACGTTTTGGGGTGGAACACATGTGCCTACTTGTTACTTTCATGCTTTCCTGTTTTCACATCATATACTTGTTATGTTCAATAGTACACTTATAGTACATGATTTCATTGTTTTCATGCTATGTATGTCCATTTAGTACATGCTTAGTACATTATTTTACATTGCATCTCTGTTGCATATGTTCCAGTAACATATGGACACATTGTTTTACAGCTCTACCTTGTATGTTTACTCTAGCATACTAGGTACATTATCTTCATAAAACATGCTTACATTTTGGTATGACATTTGGTTTGTTTAAACTATACTATACATTCATTAACACCGATCATGCCGCTCGGTAGTAGGTAGTGGTACCATAGGACTTGACAAATCCCATTCCTGAAATCTCGGGTTTGTTTGGACGTAAGGAATGACCGAATCCGAATACATATTCTTTTGATAACCCATTTTTACATGGTTATCCGACTATCGCAAGGCTTGGATGTATGAATTTTCACAATACCGCATAAATGTTCATATTCAGTATAGCATGCATATATTTTACAAAACATAACTTTTGATTTACTCAAAATACTTTGTTTTGTACATTTTTACTTATGGTTTAAGTAGTCTTATTTTACTTACCATACATAACATTTGTTACACATTACTTGACTACATTTGGACTCTTTAACATTTGATATGGTTTATACAAGGACTTTTTGACAATTGGTTTAAACATGAACTTTATACATTGGTGGTTTGTTTAAGTGATTTAAGTAACGAAGCATATGTAATGTGATACAAGCATGGTGGATACGCCGCTGGTACTTCCTATATATAAGTGTTTTTATGGTATTACATATAGTAGCGTTATTTGAATCATTTCAATTTGAGACATATAACATTTTATACAAATAACATACTTTTCACAAGACATTGTTTTACAAAACAACTTATCTTATACAAACTCATTTTACTTGGTTATTCATTTAACCATACATTATTCTCTTACTTATACATATTATGTGATCTTATTGCTTTTCAAATGATTTACAAAACAAAGCAAATTACAAGGTTCATGACTAAACATTTTCTTAAACAATAAGTCATGAATCCTATTTTTTATAAACCTATGTATCTCACAGGCATTTTTATGCTGACGTAGCTATTTTCACATGTGTTTCAGGATATGATGCATAGGATTTATCAAGATACACTTAGGCGGACTTGGGCCTTAGCGACAATAAAAGATGCAAGACTAGTTAATTATGTTGGATTTCTTTGATTGTCAAGACATTGTAACAATTTTAATCAATAAAACAATATTTCAATTTCCATGTGTTATGAAACAATGATTCTGTTACAACACTCCCCGACGTTTTCCGCCACGTTTTGTTGTTCTACGTGGTCGGGGTGTGACAAAGACATTACAAGAATAACACATAAAGATGTTTCATAAAAAATGGCATGTGAAGCTAGTATGGTCAACTTTGGTGCTTAACTATAGACTAGGTCAAAAGCATGACAATTTTTTTTCTAGTTCCCTATAGTTATGGCTCTGATACCAATCTGTCACACCCCAACCGATGGCAGAAATATCGGAGTGAGACGAAAACTAAATTGCAAGAGACTTCATAACACTATTGGTGACAATAATTAAATAATGGATTTCATTTCATTTCTAAAAGTCAATTACAATGGTTGAAATCAAATACAACAACTTGAAATACAAGAATGCAATACAATAAGAATACAAAATTTAAAGTGTGTATCTAGGCATCCTACTAGATTCCATGCATCATCAACATCATCGCTAAACCTGCAACATGTTTTAAAAGTGTAGTTCAATACAAAAAGTATTGACGAGCATACAAGTTGGGTGAGTATTATATAAGTATAAAAAAATGATAAGCAACAATCCACATGGCAAACCTAGTGTGAGTGCCCAACCAGGAATCGGTTCTAGATGAACGTGGTGCGAATCGATCAATACAGAGGTGCGAATCATCAACAACGATATTAACGATTAACTTGCCCAATTTCATTAGCTGATATGAAAGTACAAAAGATCCTGATGCAAACTAGACAGATCTTCTGTCACACCCCGACCACGTTAAAACAAAAAACCGTGGCGGAAACGTCGGGGTGTGTCGTGGCAGAATTATTGTTTCACAACCATGTATACAAAAAGAGTTTTGTTTTATTTATTCATTTAGTAATTTACATTGTTTTAACACGAAACAAACAAGTTACATATCGACTATCACTGTTATTATGTCACTAAGGCCTTGTCCAGATCCTATGTGACTCATGCATCCTAGCAATCAACATCACCAGAAACATATGTAAAAACAAAGTCAGCAAAGAACTGCTGGCGAGTACATAGGTTTTATGAGAGTATCGGAATCATGGCTAGTTTACATGTTGCAATACCTTATTAAAAACCTTGTTTTGAAAAGAGTATAACATTGCAACTTAATTAACCAACTCAAATCAAGCGGGTTACAATTTATAAAACCTCGTAGCCATGATTCTTAACCCAAAAACATTTGTTTTAGTAAACCAAATTGTAAAACATTTCATATTAACTCGTTTAATAAATCTCGTATGGTTTATATCCTTTCGAAAACATCGTTATGTGACATCGTTTCAAAATCGTTTACCCAAGTGAACTAAATAACGCCACGGTATATAATATGTTGAAAACACTTATATATAAGAAGTACCAGTGGCGTATCTACCATGTTTTCACCATATTACACCCGTCCCGTTATCTAAAAACTTAACCAAAAACCAATCGTTTATCCAACTCGTTTAATCTTGTTCAAATCGTTTCCAAATCGTTAACTCGTTTAAATCGTTTAAATCATCCTCGTTTTAATTGTGAAAACTATTTTTGGTCGTCTCGCTAATAACATTCAAACCTTCGTGACTATACCATCTCGCTTCTCGCATTAACAAACCACCAAAGGGTAAGTTAACAATCACAGATTCAGTCGTTACCCACCTAACCCACACATAACCATGGGTGCAGTCTGATAACGGGATTTGTTAGATCCTATGGTACCATAACCTAATACTGGTCGGCTTGGCCAAAATTAATAAATGTTATTCGTTATGTAACTACAACCAACAAGTCCGTTCACATTATCGAAATCGTTATTAGTTTAGTATAAACCATCTTAATCGTTTTTGAAACCATCGTTAAAATATCGAAATCGTTTTGATACATATGAATCACCCCAAAACAATTGAAAACAGTAAAATAGGTAAACTATGTACTCACATGAAGTGCAAAGTATCCTCAATCAATAGAACTTCAACAAACTCAAGTAAACCAGAGAAATCAAGCAGCACCTAGTAATCGAATCACTAGTAAATAAATTGACACCTCAATCGGAAGATCGGATAGAATGAGGTCTTGTAAACCAAATGAGTGTTGGAACTCATGTGATATGGTTGAACAAAGTCTACATTCTAGATCGGAACCTAACCTAAGTGCTTTCGACCTGTTACGACCCATTAAGGTAGCTTACGTACTTTAACGCGTCGTGCGCGCATAAGCGCGTTCAGACCGCCTAACTAGTCCTATGACAAGTATTATATGCCTTAACATGTCTAATAATGTTGCCTAATCAGTTTTAATGTCAAAATTTAGGTTACATATGCTTAAAATGAATTTATGCATAAAAAAGGCATTTTGGTAATTTTCCTAAGGCATATAAACTACCTATCATACAACTAGCTAAACGTAGTGACCATAAGGTATAACCTCGAAAGGTTATTCCCTATACAACTATGGTCACCTAATGTGTTTGGTTGGATCCTAATGATCGACCAAACGGGTCGGCTTCGAAAGTATAAGCGGTTGTTTAGACCGCTTACCTTACGACCCTACATAAGCACTAAACCTAAAGTGACGAGCTAAACATGTTAAAACATGCTTAACGAGGTTTGAAAACAGGTTTGGTATCAAAACAAACGGTTTTGATACCTAAAAGTAGTTTGGTTACAAAATACGCAAGAATACGCATTTTGGCCGAAACAACGACTCGCCACTATGCCTAGATAACGTGGTAATCACTAGGTATAGTCACAAGAGACTAAAACCATCGTGATTACGCTCACGTTATGAAGTTCAAACAAACTTCATGTTGACCATAAACTGGTCAAAGCAGAAAGTCAAACACAGTTTGACTTTCACGCGAAAAAAAAGAACGAAAGAGGACTTACAACGGGTCCAAGAATGGAAATCTAGATCCAACTTGCTCAGGTATGAGGTGCTAAGCCCCAAATTAGAGCAAATAGATCAGAGTGTGTGAGTTGCAACAATGAGGAGCATGGGTATTTATAGGATTTCTAGGACCGTTAGGATCGTTCCTCGAAAAACGAGCTTCGATCTCATCCGTACACATGTGCGCATGGTTTTGTGAAACCATGGGAGCCCCTAGTTTCATTACAACCATGTGAAAATGAGGGGAAAAGCTGCAACAAGCTGGAATTTAGATTTTTCATTTTGGTCCCTTCCTAAGATAACTATGGCAGATTATCAATTTTGGTCCCTGAATGTGCAAAACATGGTTTTTGATGCATTTTTGACACGTTTAAGCCCCGTTAATCCCATTTCAAGGCTCTAAAATGAAGTTAAAGTATAGGGAACATGAAACATGCTCAAAAATATCTCGGATGTTGGTTCGTTTGGTCGTACGGTTGCGTTGTTCAGTTAATTACGACGAAACATGAACGAATGCGAAAAAACGATCCAAATTACGCGACGAATGGAATTTTATCATGCCAATCACTAAAGTAAAATATTTTAATGATTACATAAAGTTTTGGATGTCCGGATGTATTCAGAACGTAAGATATGCGCGAAAATGCAAACTTATGCACTTTTTGATGCTTTTAGTCCCTGAATGACCAAAAAGTTTATTTTAGCACACCGAACCCCTCAAAGCCTATTTCTAAGCTATGTAAAGGATATTTAAGGTATGTTAAGCCTATGTCACTATTACGGAGTGTTTGTTGCGTTAAACTGACTGCGTTTATGCACCAGTTTGCGTATAACCTTCCAAAAATCGATTTAAAGCTTGAAATCGGAATCGAATCAAATCGTAAAATAATGAAACACAAATACATACATAATAACACCAAAACACATATAATAACACCAAAGCACATTTTTTTATTGATAATTGACATTGTTTTATATTATACATCGATTACAGAGCACAGTTGTCACAGTCTCCCCTACTTCAGGAAATTTCGTCCCGAAATTTTAACTAGAGGAAGCTTGTGAAAACAAATGCGGATATTTCGCCTTCATCTGGTCCTCACATTCCCAAGTAAACTCTAGGCCACGTTTGGATACCCAGCGAACTTTGACCAATCGAATCAGTTTGTTCTTCAACTGTTTGAATGTACGGTCCACTATCTCCACAGGTTTCTCGACAAAGTGCATTATTTCATCGATTTGAATCTCGTCGAGAGGAATGTGAAGATCAGCATCAGCTAAACACTTTCTCAAATAGGACACATGAAAGGTCAGATGAATATTTCCAAGCTCTGGAGGTAGCTCTAGTCGATAGGCAACCTTTCCAATTCTTTCAACAATCTTAAATGGTCCAACATATCGGGGTGCTAGTTTTCCTTTCTTTCCAAATCTCACCACTCCCTTCCAACATGACACCTTGAGTAGGACACGGTCGCCGACTTGAAATTCTAAGGGCTTGCGTCGCATATCTGCATAACTCTTTTGATGGCTTCGAGCTGTCACAAGATTATCACGGATTTTCTTGATTTTGTCTGTTGTTTCCAGAATGAGATCAGGTCCAGTAAGCTGAGCTTCACCGATCTGATACCAACAGACAGGTGAACGACATTTTTGACCGTAGAGAGCTTCAAATGGTGCCATATTAATACTAGCATGATGACTATTGTTGTAAGAGAACTCGATCAATGGAAGATGAGAATCCCAATTACCACCAAAGTCTATTACGCATGCTCTAAGCATATCCTCCAAAGTTTCAATCGTTCTCTCAGATTGTCCATCTGTTTGGGGATGATAAGCAATGCTTAGATTTAGTTGGGTTCCCAAAGCAGATTGCATGGTCTTCCAAAAATGAGATGAAAATCGAGCATCACGATCAGAAATGATATCCAAAGGAACACCATGTCAAGATACTATCTTATCAACATAAATCTTTGCAAGTTTATCAGCAGATAGATCCTCGCGAATCAGAATAAAATGAGCTGATTTCGTTAAATGATCGATAACAACCCAAATAGAATCATGACCTTTAGACGTACGCGGTAACTTAGTGATGAGATCCATTGCAATGTTCTCCCACTTCCAAACTGGTATCTCTGGCTGTACAAGCAAGCCAGAAGGTCGTTGATGTTCAGCCTTGACTTTGAGACAAGTTAGGCATTTCGATACATACAAGGCAACATCCTTTTTCATACCAGGCTTCCAATACTGAGTACGAAGATCCTTGTACATTTTATCAGCACCAGGATGAATAGAATATCGAGACTTGTGAGATTCGTCCATTACCAAGGTGCGAAGATGGTCTTGTTTCGGAATCCACAAACGATCCTTGAAATAAAGCAAACCATCGTCTTTCCTTTCGATTTTAAGTTCTAGTTGAAGCGGTAGCTCATATTTCAATAAGCCTTTGATCACACAAGATCGTTGAGCTTGAAGCACACGAGATTGAATATCAGATAGAGTGCGAACAGAATGAAGCTTGACTCGTTCCTTTCGACTAAGCGCATCGGCTACGACATTCTCCTTACCAGGATGGTAGCGAATCTCGCAATCATAATCGTTTAAGAGCTCAACCCAACGTCGTTGCCTCATGTTCAGCTCCTTCTGATTGAGACTATGCTGGAGACTTTTGTGGTCTGTGAAAACCACACACTTTGTGCCGTAAAGATAATGTCTCCAGATTTTAAGCGCGAAAACCACAGCTCCTAACTCAAGATCATGAGTCATATAGTTCTTCTCGTGAACTTTCAACTGTCTAGACGCATAAGCTATAACTTTACCTCGTTGCATAAGAACATAACCAAGGCCTAAATTAGATGCGTCACAGTAGACAACGAAATCATCGTTTCCTTCGGGCAACGATAGAACAGGAGCGTCATAAAGCTTTTGTTTCAGGGTTTGGAACGCTTCTTCTTGCTTGGGTCCCCACTCAAAAGGCTTATTCTTCTGAGTCAAAGCAGTGAGTGGAACTGTGATCTTCGAGAAATTAGAAATGAATCGACGATAATAACCAGCAAGACCAAGAAAAGATCGAATCTCTGTAGGTGTCGTCGGCGTATTCTAGTCCTTAATAGCAACAATCTTGGATGGATCCACATGAATACCCTGCTCATTGACTATATGACCCAAGAACTGAACTTCTTTAAGCCAAAATTCACACTTGGAGAATTTAGTAAAAAGTTGTTCCTTATTAAGGAGTTCCAATGTTAAGCGAAGGTGTTGCTCGTGCTCAGCTCGAGACTTTGAATAAATGAGAATATCATCGATGAACACAATGATGAACTTGTCTAAATAAGGTTTACAGACCCTATTCATTAAGTCCATGAAGATAGCTGGGGCATTCGTTAAACCAAAAGGCATGATAGTGAACTCGTAATGCCCATATCTTGTACGGAAAGCAGTTTTGGGAATATCTTCTTCGAAAACACGAAGTTGATGATACCCAGAACGCAGATCGATCTTAGAAAAACATGAAGCACCTTGCAGCTAGTCGAAGAGATCATCAATTCGAGGTAGGGGAAATCGATTCTTGATGGTAAGCTTATTAAGCTCACGATAATCGATACACATTCGAAAAGATCAATCTTTCTTTTTCACAAAGAGGACAGGAGCGCCCCATGGTGAAAAGCTCGGACGGATGAATCCTTTATCAGATAACTCTTGAAGCTGTTTAGATAACTCTTGCATCTCCGACGGTGCAAGACGATAAGGTGCTTTCGCAATCGGGTTGGCATTGGGTACAAGGTCAATATGAAACTCAACTTGACGAACTGGAGGCAAACCAGTCAGTTCATCAGGAAACACCTCGGGATAATCCTGAACAATCGGAATATCCTGAATACTCTTGCTCTTGCCTTTCTCCTCAGTGACATGTGCCAAGAAAGCAACATATCCTTTTCACAAATAACTTTGGGCTTTCGTACACGACATAAGCTTCAATCCACCAGATGGTTTCTCGCCACGAACTTCCAGAACATCTCCAGACGGAAGAGGAATACGAACAATCTTATCGAAACAAACCACCTCAGCATGATGTTTGGTTAACCAATCCATCCCCACGATAATATCGAAGGTCCCAAGTTACATCGGTGTGAGGTCAATGGGAAAAAGATGGTTATCAAGGTTTAACTGACAATCACGAATAACAAAATCAAGAACAAGTGGTTTACCAGTAGCAACTTCGACAGATAAGGGTTTCCTCAGTTTAGTTCTAGGTATCGCAAGTAAAGGTTCAAAAGATAACGAAACAAGACTTCTATCGGCACCAAAATCAAAAAGAATAGATGCAGGTTGATTGTTAACAAGAAACGTACCATTGACAACCTCGTTGTCAGCCCTTGCTTCGTTGGCATTCAAGTTGTACGCTCATCCACGAGCGGGATTTACATTCGCGTTGACATTCACGTTCGGATTCGCATTTGCATTCGCCAATCTCGGACAGTTGTTGCGGAAGTGACCAAACTCTCCACAATTGAAACATGAACCCGGTGGGAATCTAGCAGCATTCCCCTGAACTGGAGCTTGATTCTGAATAATCTGATTCTGACCCAAACGACAGATGTTGGCCATACGCCCAAGCTTACCACACGTTGTGCATTGCTTACAAGCTTACTGTGCAACATGATGACCATTGCAGCGAGCATAATGAGGTGCGGTACCAGCATATACTTTCTTCGCAGGCGGTTGAGCCGGTGGGTTCTGAGGGTTCTGAGCAGTAACTGCAAAGTTTTGAGCACCCTTTTTGCTTTCTTGACTTCTTCGATGACTCACCTTTCTTACCCTTACCCTTATCCTTGTCTTTAACAGAATCGATCGACTTCTTCTTGAGACTCAGACATTGCACATGTCTGAATGTGCTCTCGATACTTTCGAACCATTGAAGGAGCGCAGTTGCTCCTTGCGACCAAGAAAACTTTAGCGGCTTAGCAGAATTGAAATTCTTGAAATTACATTGAGCATTATTGTTGTTATTGTTGTATAACTCGTGGATTTGGGTCACAACGCCTGGAAGCACAGCAGCCATTTGTTGAGAGACAAGGGTTGCGACTTCTTCAGCAGTAAAAAATTGTGCATCACGTCGAGGAGGCATTGTCTAAAGGGAAATATGAGAAATGAGTGAGGTCGACAATTTAGGAAAAACAAAAGAGGTATTGAAAATTTTGACAAAAAGCAAGGAAGGCAATCATTTGTTCGTTACCTCGAACAAACAAACAACACGCAGTGACTAATCAAAGTAAATGAATCAAAATAATGTATCGCGAAGACATGCTCGCCTATAAGTGAACACTCACCCCAAGAGTTCCCAGGTAAGAGTGACTGGTCCGATTATGTGGATTTGTACGAACACTCTAGCCTTAGACAAAAAACTCAGGGTACAGGCATTCACTCTTCCAGTTTGCACGTGTTCACATTATTTAGACCCAAACTTTAACGAGATTTTGAAAATTCAGAAGGCACTAAGCCAAAAAAATGAGTCAAACTGGAAGGGTTCAAAACCTAGTAATCAATCATCCTAGAACGGATGATTAATTTTCGAAGCAGATTCGAAATTTGTGTTCTCGTTGTGGTTATCACCTAAGGGTAGGTGACGGTTTTGTTTTTAAAAATCTAAACGCAGAAAACTTGCGTTGGGGTCCTAGAAAGTTATAGTCCAGGTCAAAGCATTACTAATAACCTAATTCCCTATAACCATTGGCTCTGATACCAACTCTTCTGTCACACCCCGACCACGTTAAAACAACAAACTGTGGAGAAAACGTCATGGAGTGTCGTGGCAGAATTATTGTTTCACAACCATGGATACAAAAAGAGTTTTGTTTTATTTATTCATTTTGTAATTTACATTGTTTTAACACGAAACAAACAAGTTACATATCGACTATCACTGTTATTATGTCACTAAGGCCTCGTCCAGATCCTATGTGACTCATGCATCCTAGCAATCAACATCAAGCAACATCACCTGAAACATATGTAAAAAAAAAGTCAGCAAAGAAATGCTGGCGAGTACATAGGTTTTATGAGAGTATCGGAATCATGGCTAGTTTACATGTTGCAATACCTTATTAAAAACCTTTCTTTGAAAAGAGTATAACATTGCAACTTAATTAACCAACTCAAATCAAGCGGGTTACAATTTATAAAACCTCGTAGCCATGATTCTTAACCCAAAAACATTTGTCTTAGTAAACCAAATTGTAAAACATTTCATATTAATTCGTTTAATAAATCTCGTATGGTTTATATCCTTTCGAAAACATCGTTATGTGACATCGTTTCAAAATCGTTTACCCAAGTGAACTAAATAACACCACGGTATGTAATATGTTGAAAACACTTATATATAAGAAGTACCAGCGGCGTATCTACCATGTTTTCACCATATTACACCCGTCCCGTTATCTAAACACTTAACCAAAAAACCAATCGTTTATCCAACTCGTTTAATCTTGTTCAAATCGTTTCCAAATCGTTAACACGTTTAAATCGTTTAAAATCATCCTCGTTTTAATTGTGAGAACTATTTTTGGTCGTCTCGTTAATAACATTCAAACCTTCGTGACTCGACTATCTCGCTTCTCACATTAACAAACCACCAAAGGGTAAGTTAACAATCACAGATTCAGTCGTTACCCACCTAACCCACACATAACCATGGGTGCAGTCTGATAACGGGATTTGTTAGATCCTATGGTACCATAACCTAATACTGGTCAGCTTGGCCAAAATTAATAAATGTTATTCGTTATGTAACTACAACCAACAAGTTCGTTCACATTATCGAAATCGTTATTAGTTTAGTATAAACCATCTTAATCATTTTTAAAACCATCGTTAAAATATCGAAATCATTTTGATACATATGAATCATCCCAAAACAATTGAAAACAGTAAAATTGGGGAACTATGTACTCACATGAAGTGCAAAGTATCCTCAATCAATACAACTTCAACAAACTCAAGTAAACCAGAGAAATCAAGCAACACCTAGTAATCGAATCACTAGTAAATAAATTGACACCTCAATCGTAAGATCGGATAGAATGAGGTCTTGTAAACCAAATGAGTGTTGGAACTCATGTGATATGGTTTAACAAAGTCTATGTGGCAACCCTAAAAAATTACAGGTATCCGTACAATTAATTAATATTAAATTGGTGCTTAATGATTGTGCTTGATTACAACTGCTGATTTAACTGCTCTATGATTTTTGCATCATACATACACATGCATCACATTAATACTGTCACTGCATTTATTTCACACAGACTTTAGTGACAAACTTGATGCACAAAGCACAGTTAGCATAGTGAGCGGATAACTCAGTCACATGCTGACAATTCCAGCACATAGACAGACACTATATTGAGGCCCAGTATGAGCCAGGGACAAGGTACTACACTTGTATGGAGTGTAGGGAAATAAGGACCATAAAACTGCGTCACTAGGTGATAGTTTAGGTGCCGGAAAGTGCCTAAAACCCACTCTAAGTGCAGAATTCTGCATTTATTACCAAAATTCAGCATTTAAATATGCTAGTCACTTGCAAAAATATGGCAAAATGGTCTTGAATACTTTCCTAAGTGCTGGGAATTAATTGGACACAAAAAAGCTATATAAAAGACACTTTACGGAATAATTAAGCACTTTAACGGAACAATATCAAACCGAACAACCGGACATTACCCGGAACACCAAAATAATGCTAGAAGCATTGTTTTTATTTTTCTAAGCTAGTTATGGTCCCCGAACACCCTAACACACTATATAATATATAACACACATAAGGCACTAACTAAACATTGGATTTCAATCAAGATCTCTAACTTAACCATTGAAACCCAACCCTATACCCCCCACCTTACGGTTACAAGGGTGGTATCCCACCCTTAATTTTTCTTGAATTGTTTATTTGGTTTGTATTGTACTCTTGAAACATAAAATACAATGGATAATAAGATGTTGGAGATTTACTTATATAACCACAAGTTATTCACTCATATCATCTTCATCGCTAAACACCTATACTTCTCTCTTCCTTCTTTCTTTGTTTCGGCCGACCCCAAACCACACCACCATCACTCTCATTCAAGCTTCTTCTTCCAATCTACAAGCATACAAAGGTGCTACAAGGTGTAAAACGAAGCTTGGTGTTCTCGGAAGCTCAAGGACCTTCTTCGTTTGCTATTAACCACCTCATTTCTACTCTTGAACTTCCCTAGCCTTGAGCTAGTGGTAAGAACTTGAATCCCTTCATTTTACATCTTATGCAAGTGGTTAAAGTAAGATACATGATGTTAATATTGAAGAGCACTAAGAATCAAAGGAATGAAACCTTAACATAAGCTTAAATCATGAAGAAACTATGTTATTTAAGTGATAATATGCTTGATGATTATTGTTTGTTTGTGAAAATGATGTTGATCATCATGTAGTCTTGCTAAATCATGATTAAAAACATGATCTAGCAAGATGAGAGGATGAACATGATTAAAGGTTATGGATCATCCTCACTAAAGTCATGAACTTGAAAGAATATAAAGTTTCTTGCAAAATGATGAATAAAGAAGGTTTAAAGTCTTGTAAATCTAAATATTTCAAGTATAATTTACCAAGAAACCAAGTTAAAAATACAAGTTTACTAAACCTTGGTTCTTACATAAATATACATCATTTTTGGTGATTAACAAAGTAAAGAAACACATGAGTAACAAGAAAAATACATGAAGAAGCATCTTTAGAAAATATGAACATAAGTTGTAAATATCCATATTCTTTAAAAATGGAGTTTTTAAAGAAACAATTACACTTCCAAGGGTAACAAGACTTACTAATTACACTAGTAAGTTACTACACATTTTTATAAATTTTCAAGTTCATGAGTTGGTAGTTTATGCTTGTTTTAACAAGATTGGTAAGTAGAGAGTGTATATTGTTGATTGAGAATTGTTTGGATGGATTTTTGAAAAGAAAATGATATGCTAATAAGCATGGACACCTCTGTTTACAAAGGAAACTCTGGCGAAATTTTCTAAAATTCCAACACTTAGAAAATATTTTCCTAACAAATGTTACAAATATATTTTACAACTTGTGTTTCGAATATAAACTTCGCCATGGGTTTTGTCACAAAGATACCAAATATCGGAGGGTGTTTTTTACAAATAAAATGGATAAATATATATTTAGAATATATATTTTATACAAAGACACTTGTGTGAATATTTGCATATTTTATGAACTAGTTATATTATTTTAGGGTAAAACAATATAACATAACAAAATACCATGACAATCACAACTCCAAATGATACCAAAAATCACACGGAATAAATATTTAAGTTATACGCTTGATATTGTGAAACCAAACGCAAAGACGTAACTTACAAAATATTCCGCAAAATACTCTTACACATATATTCTTGGTAAAACATTATTTTGGAAGCTAAAGAAGTAAAATATATTATTTTTGGGAAAAATACATATATTTTGGGATTAAGTTATTTTGGACAAATGAGTTAAATATATTTTTCCAAGTGGGACTTAAAATATATTTTCGAAACCACAAATGTACATGTATAAATAACCCCCATCCTTGGGAAGAGAATACGCATATAAAATACTTGAGAAGTTTGGATACGAAATAGTTTCCTAACTATTATTCCAAACCTAAAAGAAAACTTAAGTTAAAATAATTATTATTATTTTAACAAGAAGTTACAACTTGGAATAATATGAAAGTAACGTAACTCAAAAACCCTCATAGTAAGCAAAGGCATGGCCCGATCGTCTAATAGACATTAGTACATTTTAGGGAGTCGTGGTTGCTGACGAGACCGGAGATTTGAGTACGGTACAGGAGACACATTACAGTGAGTTCATGTCCCCATTTTCTCTTAACTGTTTTCAGTTTTATACTTCGGGGGTGGAATACATGTTACAATTATTACAGACACTTTTATACATGGTATGGTTAGCTTAAGGAGGGTTTAGACGCTTAGATCATGTGAAAGGTGGGTACAACACTTAGGGCCATTAATCCCCGTTGTTAGGACCGAGGGACATGAGTGATAGATCTATTTGGGTGTAGTGAGCCCACACCCATGAGGCCGAGGCGGCCCATAGTGGTGACTGTGTCTTACAGCCGGAGGCCCGGTACAAATTTGATAGGTTTGAGTACTTCCTGCACCGTTCACACATACCAGTGGCTTTGCAACCCATTGGTGATCTCTTTTTCCTTAATTGCTACATACCAAGGATTTTCATACATACAGACACATTACAAAGGTTTATACATACTCACTTACACATGAACTCGCTCAACTTTTGTTGATTTTTCTTACATGTATTTCAGGAAACTAGCGGATCTGGCGGAGTATGCATATGTCTAGCTGCGTTGAATAAGAGATGTCATCCAGGGTAGTAGGTTTAGGAGGTGTAACCCTTACCTGGACGGGTTACATGTCTTTAAACCACGTTTTAATTAAAGTCTTTTGTTGTGTCTTATGAACACGTTTAAAACAAGTATGGTTTGTAACTTCTCTTATGTGTCGACATTTTCAAACAATGATGTTGTGGTATTTTTAGACTTAATGAATGGATGAACATCTTGTGTTTTTATCATATAGCATTGTTATGATTGTTGTTATGGTATTAAGAAGTCACACCAAATAAACCCACGCTTCCGCAAAAGCCAGGGTGTGACAGCTTGGTATTAGATCCTCGATCATAGGGAAGTAGGATTCTTTCTCGAGTCTAGACTATGATCACTAGGGCTCTCACGAAAATGTTTTCAAACATTTTTACATTGCATACACAAAACGCCCAGATCCAGCGTACAAACATTTTTACAAACAAAAAGGCACCAATACACATTTCAAAATGGTATATTTATAATTCAGTCTTAGAGACTGAGGGAGGATCAGTCGTAGAGACTGGGGGAGGATTTAGTCTAAGAGACTGGGAGGTTGGTCTTAGAGACCTGGGAGTTAGTCTGAGAGACTAAGAAATTTAGTCTGAGAGACTTGGGAGGATAGTCTAAGGAAGACTAGGATGATTACTTGCATACATTGATTGTGACTTAAATGCTTATTTGATTTCATGTTGATATATGTGCATATGTGTGGTTGTGTTACAGACACCATGTCATCATCTTCTGATACCGGAGTGTTAGACACATTGGACCCTATGGCAATTGTGTCGGACGACGAGATTGTCTCTGAGGATGAGGTCTATACATTGGATACCACTAGTACGGATGATGACGATTTCCAGCCTTTTGCTCTACCAGACTTCGGGGATGACGTGCCTCAGGCTGATGGTCCTTTCGACGGGGATCTACCTCTCGTTCCGATCCCTACTCCTATCCCCCTCGCTGCTTTTCCCTTAGAGGATTTACCTCTCGATGCGTTATCAGGTGACGATATCGACCTTTTTATTGAGGGTCCCCCGGAGGGTGACCAGGATGGAGGGGCCCCTATGGAGTACGATATTCCGATTGACGACCCTGTAGTTCCTATTGTTGAGGTTCCTGCCGCTGACGTTGTTGTCTTGCCACCTGCTGAGGCAACCGTAGAGGAGGCTCCTTCTGATTCATCTGGTCCAGACTCATTTGAGTCTGTGGCATCCATATCTATTCACGACCAGGGTGTGCATCGCTACCCTCCTGACGCAGACTCAGACATGGAGATGTCTGCTGCGCCTGTCGTTCCCCATGACGTCGACCCGGATCTCGAGGTCGAGTTCGTACCTGCTGAGCCTGTTCCAGTTGGCCCAGAGCCTGTCATTGCTCATGACCCTATTGATGCTCCAGCTATTGCACTTTTTCCAGATCCTTTACCTGAGCCTGATCACGTCGATATACTAGTCTTGGCACCACCTATCATTGATGCACCAGTCATTGTACCACCGGTTCCTGATGTTCCTATTGTTGATGCACCATTACCTGATCCTGTGCCGGTGTTTGTTGACCGTGCACCTTTCGCCACACATATTGATCCAAGATATGCCGACACCCGTAACGGGTGGATCGAGGATGGTAATTATCCTTCTTTTGTTGCACCTGTTTTTGCACCGCTTGATGTTCCCCAGTATCATCCGCACGTATCTGATGTCCACCGCACGGACTTACCCATTACCTTTCTACAGGATATCCCTCCTCCCCATCTAGGGGAAGGACCTTCCACACAGCAGCCCGATTATATGCCCCATTCGACAGCAACTTTTTCATTTATGCCCTCATTTACACCTGCCTCACACACTACTTTTCCTGCTTCAACACCTATGACTTAGCCATTTTTGTGGTCATCACCCAATGTTATGCCTCTGTCAGACCCGTATCACCCTTTTAATGTCGGATATACCACAGATGACATACTTAGATCCCTGCAGTTACAGCAGGATGATTTGAGTCGTAGAGTTCTAGAGCTGGAGAGGACTCCACGTCCTCTATGTCACTGTCAGTCTCCTTTTGCTACACCACCAGACCTCTTCCACTACCCCCTGATTCGGATGTTCGCTTCCTTACTCCTGAGCAGCAGATAGCTTACCTGTTGCGCGTTATCCACGCACTTGAGGAGGATTGGGTGCGTTTGCGCCGTTTGATTTTCTTCCCTCCTCCTCCTCCCCTATCAACATGAGGATTTTTGGTCTGTTGCAGGTAGCGTTACTTTTGATGAGAAGACAGCGATTGAGCCAGACTATACAGCATTTTGAAGACCGCATTTTGACATCATGACTTTTGATATTTGAGTTTTGGTTGTTGTATATGACTAGATAGTTCAGACAGGGGTGATGTGGCCCCTAGTCGCTTTTGATATACGATACAGTTATAAAACTTGTAAACATTGTATTGTGGCCTTGGTTATATGATAAGCTAAATCGCAGTGTTCTCATTATATGCATTGTTGAATTATTGGTTTTATAGCATGGGATGTTATGTGTTATTGTGTTGATGGATGTTATTACATACGCATATTATTTACTTACTATGACCTGACCGATATGATCTTCTTTTATAAGATGCCTCCACGACGAGACACACGTTTGCCTACCACTGAGGCAGAATTGCAGGCAAGAATTTCACAGGCCATTGCTGATTACGAGGCCTCCCGCGCTGAGACCAGCGGGATTACCTCAAGAAACAACAACCCACCAAATGGTAATGTTAAGTCACTCGAGACACATTACACTACATTTGGACATTTCATGTACAAATGTTAATGTTTTCTATGAATAACATTGCTTGGACAGGTTGCACCTACAAACAATTTCTAGACTGTAAACTGCTTAACTTTGACGGCACTGGGGGTGTTGTTGCCATTGTCAGATGGGCAGAAAAGACGGATTCTATCTTAAGGATGAGCAAGTGTGCTCCTGAGCATCAAGTTACATACATCTCAAGGCTCTTTCTTGATGGTGCTTTATCATGGTGGAATTTGCAAGTACAAACCTTGGGAGAGGCGGCGGCATATGCATTGATGTGGACTGAGCTGAAGGAGCTCATGAGGAAGAAGTATTGCTCCAGGGCCGAAATACAAAAGCTGGAAACGGAATTTTGGCACCTAAAGATGGATGGCCTAAAGATCGCCGAGTATGTTCAAAGGTTTCATGATCTGTCCCATGTGGTACCTTACATGGTTACGCCCGAATTCAAACGCGTGGAGCATTTCATCTGAGGGTTGGCACCTCAGATTATGAGCATGGTTACATCATCAAAACCAGCAACAATTACTGAAGCCATCGACCTGAGCGTGTCACTTACTGAGGAAGCCATCAGGCTAAACAAGTTTTCAAATGCTGATCAGAAAAAGAAGGAGACTCATATGGAGTCGTCTGGCGAGAACAAACGGAAGTTCTCCAACTTTAAAAAGGGTACCAGCAGCACCAGCGGGAAGAAGGAGGTGAACACACCAGTTGAAGCTAAAACTGGTACTGAAGTCAAGGGAAAGGGGTACATGGGTGCCTTGCCCAAATGTGATATATGCCTCTACCATCATTCTGGTCAGTGCTGGTTAAGGAAATGCGAGTCTTGCGGAAAGGAAGGCCATTCAAAGAATACATGCTGGGTTGGTACAGGTGCTGGTCGCGGTAACAATGGTAAAAGGGGTTTTTGTAACTACAATCGCGATGGTAACAGAAATGGGAACCGCAACGGCGGAAATGGTAATCGAGGGAATGTTAGAAACCAAGCTGGAAACCAAGGAGCAAACAATGCTCGAGGTGGTAATGGTAACGTTCTAGGACCGGGATGTTTTAACTGTGGAGACATCGGACACTTCAAGCGCGAATGCCCAATACTCAATCAAGCTCGTGGAAGGGTATTCAACATTGGAGCAAGGGAAGCACGCCAGGACCCGAATGTTGTCACTGGTACATTCCCTATTACTCAACGCTTTGCATCTGTGCTATTTGATATTGGTGCCGACTATAGTTTTGTATCGCTAGAATTTAAGAAAATGCTTGGGTTAACTGCTAGTAAATTAGACATTATGTACTCAATTGAACTGGCTAATGGAAAGCTAGTTGAAACAAATGAAGTTATCAGAGGTTGCATGATAGAGCTGGGAGGACACGAGTTTACACTGGATCTACTGCCAGTCGAGTTGGGAAGCTTCGACGTGGTAGTTGTAACACCTGTGCCTCCACGGCCATCAAACAAATACCGAACCAATGAAATATTATATTTCATACTTGGGATTTGTAAAAATATGTGTATCATTTGCACATATCAATTCTTGTTCAATTTCAAACTCTAAATCGCTTTCTGGAAGGTTATACGCGCACCGATGCGTAAATATAACCAGTTTAATGCAACAAACACTCCGGAATAGTGACATAAGCTTAACATACCTTAAATAACCTTTACATAACTTAAAAATAAGTTTTAAAGGCTTTGGTATGGCAAAATCAAGTTAAATCGCTTACAGGGACTAAATTTGACAAACTGCGAAAGTATGCCAATTTGAACTGTAACAGACATTCCGGAGCATGACCATAAGTTAAACATACCATAAATATCCTTCACATAGCTTAGAAATAGGCTTTGAGGTGTTCGGTATGCTAAAATAAACTTTTGTGTCATTCAGGGACTAAAAGTGTCAAAAAGTGCACAAGTTTGCATTTTCGCGCATAACTTACGTTCTGAATACATCCGGACATCCAAAAATTTATGTAAGCATGACTATATTATGCTTTAGTGTTTGGATTGCCAAAAATCCATTCGTTGCGTCATTTGGATCGTTTTACGCGCTTGTGCGCATTCCGTCGTAATTAAGCGAACATCGCGTTCGTACGACCAAACGAACTGACATCAGACATATTTTTGAACATGTTTCATGTCCACAATGTTTAGGCATCATTTTAGGGCCTTAAAGTTGGCTTTACGGGCCTTAGAAGTGCCAGAAATGGGCTTAAACACGTGCAGGGGCTGAAACTGTCATTTCTGAAACTTGTTTTCTGATCTGAAGAGCTAGGCGGCCCGCCTCAGCCAAGCTTAAATCTTAGGCGGCCCGCGTCAGTCCTTCTGACCAGATTAAATGCATTTAACCACAAGTTGCAGCTGTTTGATCCTCCACCACATGTTCTAACTTGCTTAGTCAGATGATAAGCATCAATTTTAGCTTCCATAACCTTCCAACAAGTGTACGGATGGGATCGAATCACGGTTTCCATGAAACGATCTCAACGGTGCACCGAATACTATAAATACCCCATGCCCCCCATTGCATAACTTACAAGAATTCTGATTTGAGAAACTCTAAGTTGAAACCATTGTTTCATACCTGAGATTCTTGGATCGGGATTAGCATTCGGGGACCCTGGGTAAGTATTCTTTCGTTCTTTTCCTTATTTTATTGCTTTTCGAGTCCGAAAGTCAAACTTTGTTTGACTTTCAGCGTTGACCAGTAATGGTCAATGCGAAGTTCGTTTGAACTTCGCAACGTGAGTGTAATCACGTTGGTCATAGTCCCTTGGGACTATGCCCACTGATTACCACGTTGTCTAGAGTCGTAGGGTAGGCGATCTGATAAATCGCCTATACCTTCGAACTCGACCCAGTTTGGTCGATCATTAGGATCCGACCAAATACATTAGGTGGATCCGACCAAATACATTAGGTGACCATAGTATATAGGGAATAACCTTCCGAGGTTATACCTAATGGTCACATCGTTTAAGTAGTTGTATGATAGGTAGTTTATATGCCTTAGGTAAATTACCAGAATACCCTTTTCATGTATAATTGGTAATTTAGTATATGTAACCTAAACTTTTGTCACATAACTGATTATGTAACATGTTTAGGCATATAACGCTTGTCATAGGACTAGTTAGACGTCTCGAACGCGCTTTGCGCGCACGACGCGTTAAAGTAGCGTATGTTACCTTAATGGGTCGCGATGGGTCGATAATACTTAGGTTAGTTTCAATGTAGTATGTAGGCCTAGTTAAACCATATCATATGAGTTCCAATACTCATTTGGTTTACCAAGCCTCATCCTATCCGATCTCCCGATTTAGGTTCGGTTTATTTATATAGTTATCAGATTTGCCGATTGATTCCGTGCTCCCTCTAGCTTTGCTTGGTTGTTGTTCAAGATCTCTAAGAAATCTCAGGCGAGTACATTATTCCCCTATTTTACTGCTTTCAATTGTTTTGGGGTGACTCATATGTGCTAAATGTTTTCGATGTTATAACGATGGTTTCAAAAACGATTAAGACGATTTATACAAAACTAATAACGATTTCATAAAGTGAATAAACTTGTTGGTTGTAGTTACATAACAAATGACATTCATTAGCAATGATCAAGCCGACCAGTATTAGGTTATGGTACCATAGGATCTGACAAATCCCGTTATTTACTACACCCGTGGTTATGTGTGGGTATGGTAGGTAGCGACTGAATCTGTAATTGTTAACTTACCCTATGGAGGTTTGTTAATACGAAAACGAGAAGCGACGAAAACGAGAAGCGACGAAAGTCAAGAAGGTTTGAATGTTATTAGCGAGACGACCATTTAAGTAGTTTCACGACCTAAAACGAATTTAACGATTGGGTAAACGATTGGTTTTCACACGATGTTTTAACGATTGGGTAAACGATTGGTTTTCACACGATGTTTTAACGATTGGGTAAACGATTGGTTTTCACACGATGTTTTAACGATTGGGTAAACGATTGGTTTCAAAGCGATATACGATTGGGTTTTGGTTACATATTACATGATTTACATTGGGCATGAACATTACTTTGGTGGTTTGGTTTGGGTAAGTGATTTGAGTAACGGTGCGTGTGTAATATGATACAAGCATGGTGGATACGCCGCTGGTACTTCCTATATATAAGTGTTTGTATGGTATTACATATTGTAGCGTTATTTGAATCATTTCAGTTTGAGACATAGAACATTTTATACAAGTAACATACTTTTCACAAGACATTTATTTACAAACAACTTATCTTATACAAACTCATTTTACATGGTTATTCATTTAATCATGCATTATTCTCTTATTATACATATCACCTGAACTTATTATTTTTCAAATGATTTACAAAGGCAAAGCAAATTACAAGGTTCATGACTAAACATTTTCTTAAACAGAAGTCATGAATCTTATTTTCACAAAACCTATGTACTCGCCAGCATTTCTTTGCTGACCTCGTTTTCACATATGTTTCAGGTATTGTTGGATGATATCGATTGATAAGATGCATGCTCACATAGGACTGGACAAGGCCTTAGTGACTCAATAACAATGATAGACTATGTTTAAATAGTGTATTTAGATTTCAAGACGATGTAATTATTCAATGTTTAATAAAACGAAACACTCTTTGGAATCCATGGTTATGAAACATTAATTCTGTTACAACACGCCTCGATGTTTCCGCCGCGATTTGTTGTTTTACGCGGTCGAGGTGTGACAGAAAAGATGGTATCAGAGCCAATGGTTATAGGGAATTAGGTTATTAGTAATTAGTAATGCTTTGACCTAGTCTATAACCTTCTTAGGACCCTAACGCGAGTTTACTTGCGTTTAGTCATAAAACAATACCGTCACCTATCCTTAGGCGACGACCACAACAAGAACATAAATTTCAAAACCGCTTTGAAAACTAATCATCTGTTCTAGGATGATTGATTTCTAGGTTTTGAACCCTCTATTGTAAGGTTTTGAACCCTCTGTTATATGGTTTTGAACCCCTTTGAAATTTCAAAATCTCGTCAAGGTTTTGGGTTTTAAATAATGTGAACACGTGCAAACTGGAAGGGTGAATGCCTGTATTCTGGGTTTTCTGTCTAGGCAAGCACTTCGTATACATCTCATCAGACGCGAGACCAGTTGTGCTTACCTGGGAATTCTTGGGATGAGTGTTCACTTACAGGCGAGCATGTCTTCAGTGATACATTAATAAGACCTATTTACTTTGATTTGTCACTATCTCATTTGTTTGCCTTTGGTAACAAACAAATGGTCGCAATCTTCATGCGTTGTCATTTTCTCTCGACTATCTTTCCCTTGTTTCTTCCTATGTCCTTCATTCCTTCTAGAATGTCTCTTCATCACGATGACGCCCAGATATCCGAGCAGACTGCCAAATTCGCTCAGCGAATAGGCGAAGTAGTCCTGAAGACTGTTGAATTAGCTACTGCCATGTATCGTCTCCAGGATGAAGCCACTCAAGAGTCACCAAGACAGGCAGGACCTAGTCAGGTGACAGCACTACCAGCCAAGAAACCAACCGAGGAATCAAAGACCATGGATGAACGATCCTCCAAGAAGTCTAAGAAGCGAAAGGCTTCTCAGAACTTCACCATGATCGCTCACAATGGTAAAGTATTCCCTAACCAACCAGCTCAACCCCCTGCTAGGAAGCCATACAATGGAACTGCACCCTTGTGCAACCAATGTAACCTTCATCATCATGCTAGTGTGAGGTGCCGCAAATGTCAGATTTGTGGACTTAAAGGTCATACAGCAAGGGTTTGCCCAACTGCAGCTGTACCAAATCAAGCTGGCGACAATCCTGCTCAAGCTCGTTTCTCACGAGGGTCTTGCTACAACTGTGGTGAGATGGGCCATTTCCAAAGGGATTGCCCAAAACTTGCTAATGCAAATCTGAGCCACGGATGAGCAGTTGGCTGAGTAGAAGATGTTGCTGTCTTATGCTTCGTTTCTTCTATTTCTAGTAATGTGAAACAATATGTCTGGTTCATAAATAAATTGTTGTTCACAATTCGGATATGCAAGTGTAGTTACATGTGTGTATGACTTTTCCTATGATACCTACATCAAGGAACTATGTTCCTTACAAACTACTCTTGTGATTCTCTCTTTCAAATGATCGCTCATGATTCCTTCGAAAATTTTAAGTACTCGTTTCATTCTAAGATACGAAGTACAGAAAAATAAAGTGACATTATGAGTAATCATGCTTCTGCACATCTGTGCCTTTGAATCCTTGGTTAGATAACTAAGGATATTTTCAAATCTCATACCCATTACGTTTTGATTTTTCAACATACACAGTACAGGTATTTCAAAAACAATCTTCATGATCTCAAAACATTTCATATAGTTTGAAAACAATTTTTCTAGATACATTGTCTATGTTATTTCAAAAACATTGGCCATGTTATCAAAACCAACCTTTCAAATTTCAAAACATTTCATATAGTCTGAAGACAATATTAACACAATACATTTTCTTATCAAGTGCATGATTTCGAAAAGCATCATTCATATTTTCAAAAACCTTATACATAATTTCAAAATTCATCTCGCATGATTTTAAAACATTTTTGTAAATATATCTACCTAATACACCTACTTTATGATTTCAAAAAGTATTATATATAAGGTTTCAAAAACGTTAAATACATTTTTCTTAAAAGAACCCCATGCATAGTTTTCAAAAATATGTTTCCTCATACATTGACTTAACCTTCAAAATTCTGCTTCATATGTCGCCTTGACATATCTAGCATCTCAACTTCATAAGCATTTTACTTCATGTTTTGACTTAAGCACATCCCGTGCAAGATTTCAAAACATCTTCAACTTCTAAAATCCATATGGGATCTTTTTATCTCCACAATTAGACCCTTGTGGATAATCATCATTCAAATCAGAGTCCTTAATTGGATTCCTTATGTACCTTAATTCGAACATTTCGATTCTTTATAATCGAAATCGAATTTTCTCTTCAAAAATCTTTCTATCTTTATAGTTAGATTCTTGATAACGTTTAAAGTACCAAATGAAATCCGCTGAATGGATTCCTAGTGTGCTTTAAATGCATGTACGGAATTAACAAGACAAAGTAACAAACAATTTTGTGGTTATGTGACTATGTGTTTATTCATCTTATGTTTTCTTTTATGCCTTTTTGTGTTTTTTTTATACTCTGGATATTCGTTATCCAAATCCTCGCAGGATCTTTCATATCTTCATATGAGGGATTCGTAGCAGGATATTCAAAAGGTACTACCTTCAATCCTTAATGGGCTTCTATGTAATAGTTAAGACCCTTGGATTATATAAGTACCGCTCCATGTTTCATAAGAGATCCTTTTAGTGGTCTAGTCAAAAAGATTGATTCACAATTTGGTTAAAGAACGACATCTAGTAATGTAGCTGAACAGACTCCTTGTTAGTCTATTTAGATCATTTATTGATTTAATTTAAAGGACTCTATGGCGGTCTAGTTACACTCATCACAGGATTGTTCATTTGGTTTTACCCTACACACTATAAAATAGACTGTGTGAACTGTGCAAGGAATTGTCTAATTATGGACGCGTACATAATTATGAAATTTAGTGCACAGAAACCCAGTAAGATTTATTATGTGTAAGAGCCGATAGTGACAACAATAACGAAATGAGAACAATGTAATGGAGGTACGGTGGACGCACCAATGACGCTTCATATACTTGTATATAAGTATCCCTCTTACATTGCAATCATGATGTTATTAAAGGTTACTAGATGTTCAGAACCCTAATCAATATTGTTCGATCTTTTCAACTTCATGTTTTCAAGCTCTCACAAGTTTCCTCTAAATAAATTTCGGGACGAAATTTCCTAAAGTAGGGGAGACTGTAACACCTGTGCCTCCACGGCCATCAAACAAATACCGAACCAATGAAATATTATATTTCATACTTGGGATTTGTAAAAATATGTGTATCATTTGCACATATCAATTCTTGTTCAATTTCAAACTCTAAATCGCTTTCTGGAAGGTTATACGCGCACCGATGCGTAAATATAACCAGTTTAATGCAACAAACACTCCGGAATAGTGACATAAGCTTAACATACCTTAAATAACCTTTACATAACTTAAAAATAAGTTTTAAAGGCTTTGGTATGGCAAAATCAAGTTAAATCGCTTACAGGGACTAAATTTGACAAACTGCGAAAGTATGCCAATTTGAACTGTAACAGACATTCCGGAGCATGACCATAAGTTAAACATACCATAAATATCCTTCACATAGCTTAGAAATAGGCTTTGAGGTGTTCGGTATGCTAAAATAAACTTTTGTGTCATTCAGGGACTAAAAGTGTCAAAAAGTGCACAAGTTTGCATTTTCGCGCATAACTTACGTTCTGAATACATCCGGACATCCAAAAATTTATGTAAGCATGACTATATTATGCTTTAGTGTTTGGATTGCCAAAAATCCATTCGTTGCGTCATTTGGATCGTTTTACGCGCTTGTGCGCATTCCGTCGTAATTAAGCGAACATCGCGTTCGTACGACCAAACGAACTGACATCAGACATATTTTTGAACATGTTTCATGTCCACAATGTTTAGGCATCATTTTAGGGCCTTAAAGTTGGCTTTACGGGCCTTAGAAGTGCCGGAAATGGGCTTAAACACGTGCAGGGGCTGAAACTGTCATTTCTGAAACTTGTTTTCTGATCTGAAGAGCTAGGCGGCCCGCCTCAGCCAAGCTTAAATCTTAGGCGGCCCGCGTCAGTCCTTCTGACCAGATTAAATGCATTTAACCACAAGTTGCAGCTGTTTGATCCTCCACCACATGTTCTAACTTGCTTAGTCAGATGATAAGCATCAATTTTAGCTTCCATAACCTTCCAACAAGTGTACGGATGGGATCGAATCACGGTTTCCATGAAACGATCTCAACGGTGCACCGAATACTATAAATACCCCATGCCCCCCATTGCATAACTTACAAGAATTCTGATTTGAGAAACTCTAAGTTGAAACCATTGTTTCATACCTGAGATTCTTGGATCGGGATTAGCATTCGGGGACCCTGGGTAAGTATTCTTTCGTTCTTTTCCTTATTTTATTGCTTTTCGAGTCCGAAAGTCAAACTTTGTTTGACTTTCAGCGTTGACCAGTAATGGTCAATGCGAAGTTCGTTTGAACTTCGCAACGTGAGTGTAATCACGTTGGTCATAGTCCCTTGGGACTATGCCCACTGATTACCACGTTGTCTAGAGTCGTAGGGTAGGCGATCTGATAAATCGCCTATACCTTCGAACTCGACCCAGTTTGGTCGATCATTAGGATCCGACCAAATACATTAGGTGACCATAGTATATAGGGAATAACCTTCCGAGGTTATACCTAATGGTCACATCGTTTAAGTAGTTGTATGATAGGTAGTTTATATGCCTTAGGTAAATTACCAGAATACCCTTTTCATGTATAATTGGTAATTTAGCATATGTAACCTAAACTTTTGTCACATAACTGATTATGTAACATGTTTAGGCATATAACACTTGTCATAGGACTAGTTAGACGTCTCGAACGCGCTTTGCGCGCACGACGCGTTAAAGTAGCGTATGTTACCTTAATGGGTCGCGATGGGTCGATAATACTTAGGTTAGTTTCAATGTAGTATGTAGGCCTAGTTAAACGCTATCATATGAGTTCCAATACTCATTTGGTTTACCAAGCCTCATCCTATCCGATCTCCCGATTTAGGTTCGGTTTATTTATATAGTTATCAGATTTGCCGATTGATTCCGTGCTCCCTCTAGCTTTGCTTGGTTGTTGTTCAAGATCTCTAAGAAATCTCAGGCGAGTACATTATTCCCCTATTTTACTGCTTTCAATTGTTTTGGGGTGACTCATATGTGCTAAATGTTTTCGATGTTATAACGATGGTTTCAAAAACGATTAAGACGATTTATACAAAACTAATAACGATTTCATAAAGTGAATAAACTTGTTGGTTGTAGTTACATAACAAATGACATTCATTAGCAATGATCAAGCCGACCAGTATTAGGTTATGGTACCATAGGATCTGACAAATCCCGTTATTTACTACACCCGTGGTTATGTGTGGGTATGGTAGGTAGCGACTGAATCTGTAATTGTTAACTTACCCTATGGAGGTTTGTTAATACGAAAACGAGAAGCGACGAAAACGAGAAGCGACGAAAGTCAAGAAGGTTTGAATGTTATTAGCGAGACGACCATTTAAGTAGTTTCACGACCTAAAACGAATTTAACGATTGGGTAAACGATTGGTTTTCACACGATGTTTTAACGATTGGGTAAACGATTGGTTTTCACACGATGTTTTAACGATTGGGTAAACGATTGGTTTTCACACGATGTTTTAACGATTGGGTAAACGATTGGTTTCAAAGCGATATACGATTGGGTTTTGGTTACATATTACATGATTTACATTGGGCATGAACATTACTTTGGTGGTTTGGTTTGGGTAAGTGATTTGAGTAACGGTGCGTGTGTAATATGATACAAGCATGGTGGATACGCCGCTGGTACTTCCTATATATAAGTGTTTGTATGGTATTACATATTGTAGCGTTATTTGAATCATTTCAGTTTGAGACATAGAACATTTTATACAAGTAACATACTTTTCACAAGACATTTATTTACAAACAACTTATCTTATACAAACTCATTTTACATGGTTATTCATTTAATCATGCATTATTCTCTTATTATACATATCACCTGAACTTATTATTTTTCAAATGATTTACAAAGGCAAAGCAAATTACAAGGTTCATGACTAAACATTTTCTTAAACAGAAGTCATGAATCTTATTTTCACAAAACCTATGTACTCGCCAGCATTTCTTTGCTGACCTCGTTTTCACATATGTTTCAGGTATTGTTGGATGATATCGATTGATAAGATGCATGCTCACATAGGACTGGACAAGGCCTTAGTGACTCAATAACAATGATAGACTATGTTTAAATAGTGTATTTAGATTTCAAGACGATGTAATTATTCAATGTTTAATAAAACGAAACACTCTTTGGAATCCATGGTTATGAAACATTAATTCTGTTACAACACGCCTCGATGTTTCCGCCGCGATTTGTTGTTTTACGCGGTCGAGGTGTGACAGTAGTAGGGATGGATTGGTTGGCAAGCAACAAAGCTGAAATTGTATGTCACGAGAAGACCATTCGCATCCCATTGGCGGATGGAGAAATGATTGTGGTACATGGAGAGAAGCGCGATACGCCTCTGAGGATCATTAGTTGCTTGAAGGCTAGAAAATGTTTGAAGAGGGGATGTGTTGCCTTCTTGGCACACATCGTGGATAAAGAAGCAGCTGAGCCGAGGCTAGAAGATATTCCAGTCGTAAAGGAGTATCCTGAAGTCTTTCCAGAAGACTTGCCAGGATTGCCATCACAGCGACAAGTCGAGTTTCACATTGACTTAGTTCCAGGCGTCGCGCCTGTGGCTAAGGCACCCAATAGACTTACGCCTTCGGAAATGCAGGAGTTGTCGACGCAACTTCAGGAGTTGTTAGACAAGGGATTTATCAGACCAAGCTTCTCGACTTGGAGAGCTCTAGTTTTGTTCGTAAAGAAGAAAGATGGTAGTTTTCGCATGTGTATCGACTACTGGGAGCTGAATAAGCTGACTATCAAGAACAAATATCCTTTGCCAAGAATTGATGACCTGTTCGGTCAGTTACAAGGTTCAAGTTTTTACTCAAAGATTGACCTTCGATCGGGATATCACTAGTTGAGGATACAAGAGGAAAGTATTCCCAAGACTGCTTTTAGGACTCGCTATGGACATTACAAGTTCCTGGTCATGCCGTTTGGATTGACAAACGCGCCAGCAGTATTCATGGATTTGATGAACAGAGTTTGTAAGCCGTACCTCGATAAGTTTGTGATTGTGTTCATTGATGACATTCTGATCTACTCAAAGACGAAGGACGAGCACGAACAACACTTAAGAGCCATTCTAGAGCTACTTAAAAAGGAGAAATTATATGCTAAGTTCTCGAAGTGCGAGTTTTGGCTGCGTGAAGTTCAGTTTCTTGGTCATGTGGTTAATGGAAATGGAATTTACGTGGATCCCACAAAGATCGAGACAATCAAGAACTGGGAAACTCCTAAGACGCCAACCGAGATTCGGCAGTTTCTAGGTTTGGCTGGTTATTATCGCAGGTTCATTGAAGATTTCTCGAAAATCGCTCAGCCTCTGACCACTCTCACACAGAAAGACAAGAAGTTTGATTGGGGAGACAAACAAGAAGAAGCATTTCAACTGTTGAAAAACAAGCTCTGTGACGCACCGATCTTATCTCTACCCGAAGGCACTGACGACTTCGTGGTATATTGCGAAGCCTTGCATCAAGGTTTAGGCTGCGTATTGATGCAGCGACAGAAGGTTATAGCATATACATCTCGCCAGTTGAAAGTCCATGAGAAAAATTACACCACGCATGATTTGGAATTGGGTGCGGTGGTGTTTGCATTAAAAATATGGCGACATTACTTATACGGCACGCGATGTACAATCTTCACTGATCACAAGAGCCTGCAGCACATTTTTGATCAAAAGGAGCTTAACATGAGACAAAGACGCTGGGTAGAACTATTGAACGATTATAATTGTGAAATTAAGTATCACCCAGGGAAGGCGAATGTGGTCGCCGACGCACTAAGTCGAAAGGAAAGGATCAAACCCATAAGGGTTAGGGCTTTAGAAATGATTGTCCAGACAGACCTCTCATTGCGCATTCGTGCCGCGCAGAGAGAAGCACTTAAAGAAAGGAATATTGAAAATGAATATCCCCGTGGGATGGAGAAGCAGTTGGTACCAAACGGGGAAGGAACATTGTGTTTAATGAAACGAATTTGGGTTCCTTTGTTTAGTGGTTTGAGAAATGTTATTTTTGATGAAGCTCACAAGTCATGGTACTCGATTCATCCAGGAGCGGATAAGATGTACCAAGATCATAAGGATTTTTATTGGTGGCCAAGGATGAAAGGCGATGTTGCAATATATGTTGGCAAATGTTTAACTTGCGCC
>JARYGA010050413.1:0-23183 GCA_030545235.1 Helianthus tuberosus | reverse complement strand
AACCCGCTGCCCAACGGGTAAAGAAAATAGAGGATCCAAAAGGAAAGGGGAAAGAGATAGGAGAGAGCTTTGGCCAAGCCCAGGAGTTGCCACCTTGGGAGGAACTCGATAAAAAATTGTCAAACAGTGATCTTATCAGACCTGCTGACAAAACCCTTTTCAATTTCCCCGCCCAATCAGAACTCCCTATAAAATTGGAACCTGCTATTCCAGACCTCATTGTCAACCCTCAACCTGTTACAGGGCAGTTAGAAGAGTGGTGGGCGAGCGACTGGCATTTTCAGAATTTTATGAATAACCCAAATGTTTATTTTCCCCAATTTGATCCTGAACCAGCACCTTTTCCACCCATGAACCCGGAGAACGTTGCTGAATTGCGGCGCTATGGCGAAGAACTGGTGGATGCGGGAAAACGGATTCGAGAAGTGGGGGAAAACATCACGTGGAAGTACGACGAGAGGGAGCGTCGTTTCTAAAAAGCAAGTTAACCATAATTAAAAAGTTTTTGTATAATATTAAAATGTGAGAAAAAAAATAATATAATCATAATAATATAATATTGTATAATAATAACTAAAATAATACATCTGTAATATATCTGGTTTGTATGGATGTATAATATTATATATAAAAATATAAATGTCGCAATGACGATGATTTTGGCTATATGTGTTGAGTTAATTATGTTATGATTGCCTTATTGTGTTTAATTGTTATCCATTTTGTGACAATAAATTATATATATTGTTAATTATTCGGATGGACAGCGCAGTAAACCAACCGGCAAATGATGTTAACCAATCTGAACCTAATAATGAAGACAATTTTCTCAATAGACAAGATATAGAAAATATCGTTGCTCAGGGAATAGCTAACGCTATCCCCGTAATCGTCGCTGCTGTTAAGAATTCCGTTGAACCTTCACAAGCCAACCATAGCAAACGCACCCGCGACGATAATTTCAGTAACAGTGTCAACGGGGGCGGCAATAATAATAATAATGTGGTTCAAGCCCCATTTCTTAAGAAAATGAAAGTAGCAACGACTGGTTGCACCTACAAAGAATTTCTTGTTTGTAAGACAGTTGAATTTGCAGGCAATGAAGGGGCGACTACCGCACTGCGTTGGTTAGAAAAGACCGAAGCAGTAATTAAAATAAGTAAATGCGCCGAGGAAGACAGGGTTATGCATGCATCTCACCTTTTCAAGGAAGAGGCGTTAGAATGGTGGAACACGGTGCTGCAAGCAAAAGGAAGTGACGTGGCATATGCCATGAGTTGGGAAGAGTTCAACGAATTGGTGGAACGAAAGTTTTATCCTTCCAACGAAAAGGAACAGATAACAAATAAGTTCCTAAACCATCGGATGGTGGACGTGGACTGCAGAGGGTATACTTCAAAATTTTTCGAGTATGCTAGAATTGTACGAACTCTGGCTTCGCCTGAGCCGGTGCTTATTTCTCGCTATATTTGGGAACTAATTAGCAAGATTTGTGATATAGTCAAAGCTGCGAGACCCCGAACGATTGATGATGCGGTCGAGCTGGCTAACACATTGACTGACGGACTGGTGCGTACGAGAGAAGAAAATAGGAAAAAGGAATTGGCCCAAAAGATTACCCAAGGTTTTCGAGGGGGTAATAATACTAATAATTTCAAGAAAAAGGGAACCGGGCAGTCTTCCATACCGCCATTTTGCGGACATTGTAAAAAGAAACATTTTGGAAAATGTAAGGAAAGTTGCAATTTCTGCAAAAGACCAGGGCACCGAGAGGAGGAATGCAGGAAGAAATCCGTAATCTGCTACAACTGCGGCGAAACAGGACACTTCAGGCCCGATTGTCCAAAATTGGTTAAACCAGCTGACAACAAGGACAAACATGCCGAAGGAACCAATAAAAAGAATGCAAGAGCCTTCCAGCTGACAACCCAAGAAGCAGATCTGATTCTGGATGTGATAGCTGGTACGTTTCTTGTACATGACGTTTACGCAAAAGTATTATTTGACTCTGGTGCAAACTAAAGTTTTATAAATACTTCATTCTGCCAAGCTCTTAAGCAACCTTTAACCAAACTTAGGCAACTTTATACGGTAGAAACGGCAGAAGGAAATTCTGTTAATATAGATGAAGTTCTTCAAGAAGGAAAAATAGAACTCTCAGGGCATAAATTTTCTGCAAACCTGCTGCCTATGAATTTAGCTGGATTCGATGTCGTACTAGGAATGGATTGTTTAGTAGCCAACCATGCTCGAATCCTCTGTGATAAAAGTTCCATAGAAATACATACCCCGGCAGGAGAAGTAATTTTGATAACAGGAGATAAGCCACGTAAATCAATGAAGTTCATTTCAGTAATGAAAGTTGCTAGTTATGAACGAAAACAAGGAATAGGGTATATGATTTCAGTAATCGTTAACACTAAAAGCAAGGAACTTAAGGAAATCCCAGTAGTATCAGAATACCCGGATGTATTCCCCAGAAGAGCTACCAGGATTACCGCCTGATAGGGAAGTAGAGTTTAGAATTCATCTAATTCCTGGAACTACACCAATAGCTAAGGTACCTTATCGATTAGCACCCATAGAGATGTTAGAACTGAAAAAGAAGTTAGATGAATTGTTAGGCAAAGGATTCATACAACCTAGTTCGTCCCCTTGGGGAGCGCCAGTGTTGTTCGTGAAAAAGAAGAATGGTTCAATGCGGATGTGTATTGATTATAGGGAATTGAATAAGATTACAATTAAGAATCGATACCCACTCCCTAGAATTGATGATCTTTTTTATCAGCTACAGGGAGCTAGGTATTTCTCTAAGGTAGACTTGCGCTCCGGATACTACCAACTGAAGGTACAGGAAGAAGACATACCTAAAACTGCTTTCCGGACTAGGTATGGTCATTACGAGTTTACAGTCATGCCTTTTGGATTGACGAATGCTCCTGCAGCATTCATGGACATGATGAATAGGATCTGTAAGCCGTATTTGGATAAATTTTTAATTGTTTTCATCGAAGATATACTTATTTATTCTAAAACTCAGGATGAATATTGTGAGCACCTGCATGCACTCTTAACTTTGTTAAGAAAGGAAAAGCTTTACGCCAAATTCTCAAAGTGTGAATTTTGGCTACAAGAGGTGCAATTTTTAGGACACATGGTGAATCACGAAGGTATTCACGTAGATCCCTCCAAGATAGAAGCTATCACGAACTGGAAGGTCCCTCAATCAGCTACCGAAGTTAGAAGTTTTCTAGGATTAGCAGGATATTATAGGCGCTTCATTAGAGACTTTTCTAAGATAGTTGTTCCATTAACCAAGTTAACCTGTAAAACTGTTAAGTTTGAATGGGGGCCCAAGCAAGAAGAAGCCTTTCGGATTTTAAAGCAAAGATTAACAAATGCCCCAGTTCTTGCCTTACCAGAAGGAACATATGATTTTGAAGTCTACTGCGATGCTTGTAAACTAGGATTAGGTTGTGTGTTAATGCAACGCAAAAAGTTTATTGCGTTTGCATCTAGGCAGTTGAAAAAGCACGAGGAAAATTATACGACTCGTGATCTAGAATTAGGAACAATAATTTTTGCCCTTAAAATTTGGAGACATTATCTGTACGGAAGTAAATTTATAGTCTATACAGATCATAAAAGTTTAAGATACATATTTGGGCAAAAAGAATTAAACATGAGGCAAAGAAGATGGATGGAAATTCTAAGTGATTACGACCATGATATTCTATATCACGAAGGAAAGGCAAATGTAGTGGCAGATGCCCTAAGTCGTAAATATCATGAAAAGCAAAGGCGAGTTCGTGCTCTTAGATTAAATCTACTGTTAGATTTAATGGAACAACTGAAGAACGTTCAAGAAACAGCAATCAAGGATGATGCTGAAGGAATGAATGGTCGGATAAAGGAATTAGAACAAGGGACTGATGGAATTTGGAGATTCCATAAGAAAAGGATTTGGGTACCTAGACAAGGAAATCTAAGAGATAAGATTTTAGAGGAAGCCCATAAATCTAAGTATACGATGCATCCTGGTAATAACAAGATGTATCAAAATTTAAGAAATAACTTCTGGTGGATAGGAATGAAAAAGGACATAGCTAGATATGTTTCTAAGTGTCTAACTTGTTCGCAAGTCAAGGCAGAACACTAGAAACCATCAGGTTTACTTCAACAGTTAGAAATGCCTGTATGTAAATGGGAACTAATAACAATGGATTTTGTTACTAAGTTACCCAAGACCAGAAAGGGTAACAATGCAATCTGGGTGATTGTAGTTTGATTAACCAAATCATCTTATTTCCTACCAATGAAGGAAACCTTTAGCATGAAGAAATTGGCTAAGTTATACGTAAACGAAGTAGTGTCACTACATGGAGTTCCACTCTCCATTGTGTCAGATAGGGATAGTCGTTTCACTTCGCATTTTTTGACAAGTTTCCAACAAGCAATGGGGACGCGATTAAATTTAAGTACGACATACCATTCTCAAACAGATGGGCAAAGTGAAAGGACAATCCAAACCCTAGAAGACATGCTCAGGGCACGTGTAATAGATTTCGGTGGAAATTGGGATGATCACTTACCGCTAATAGAATTCTCCTATAACAATAGTTATCATACAAGCATCAATGCTGCCCCATTCGAAGCACTGTATGGACGAAAGTGTAGAACCCCAGTATGTTGGGCCGAAATAGGAGAAAGTCAATTATCAGGTCCCGAGATTGTATAGGAAACCACCGACAAGATACCTCAAATAAAGGAAAGATTGAAAACGGATCGAGACCGCCAGAAGAGTTATGCAGATAATCGCCATAAACCGTTAGAATTCCAAGTTGGGGACAAGGTATTGTTGAAAGTTTCTCCTTGGAAAGGGGTAGTTCGATTTGGTAAGAAAGGAAAGCTAAGTCCAAGGTACATAGGACCATTTACTTTTACCTAACGAATAGGACCAGTTATCTATCAACTGCAACTACCAGAAGAACTAGCCGGGGTACATAATGTATTTCATGTACCCAATCTTAAGAAGTGTTTATCTGATGAGTCACTGATAGTACCTCTACAAGACATAGAGGTAAATGAAAAGTTGAAATCCATTGAGAAACCTCTTCAAATAGAAGATAGAAACGTCAAGCACCTCAAGCATAAGAGATTGGTGCTGGTCAAAGTGAAATGGGATTCGAAATGATGACCAGAGTATACATGGGAACTGGAATCGGAAATGAAGTGGAAGTACCCTCACTTGTTCCATTAAATCTCGAGGACGAGATTTTAAACAAGGTGGGGAGGGTATAACGGCCCTTGCCAAAATTATTATTTCTTATTTTTATAATGCCCACTAGGAAACCCTAATTAAGACCCCTAAATGATATGGCGTGACCCATAATTTTTAAAACGGCCAAAACTAGGATCAGGACCCCCTAAAATTCAAGGGGTTATCCCCTAATTCTGTTTATCCGTTCAAAACGGACTTAGAACACGTAATTTTGAAATATTTGACTCACCAGGGCTATACGTACAACAAGGCTACCCTAGCTAAAATGGGTATGCCTCGCGTGTCGCGCCAGGATCCCTAGCAGCCCGCGCGACACGCGGGGGAGGCCAAAATTCAGTATAATGCAGGGGCCTGGGAATTGAACTGTTTGATTGTTTCGACGTAAAAACTCACTACGTACATTAAGTTATACGCTGTTTCGTTCAAAAATACCCATAGTCCCGAACCTCTGCTGTGATAACAGGGTAATAACTCGATCACTGCTACGATACAATGTCCGATCGATTAAAACCGATCCAATGGATGTTTAAGTGCTGCCTGAATACGGGCTATACTTTGTCATTTGTCGTGAGGGTTTCGATCTCGTGAGTTATCGTAAATGTTGTATTAAGTTACTGACCTAGTTTCGTTTGCATTGTTATTTTAAATAGGTTAGCAGGCTAAATCAGTAGGCGGACTTTGTCCAGTTAAACTTGCAATGTGAGGCATTCTGTTTTTATCAAATTGCTTTACACATCCCTAAATGTTTTCCAGTTATACTTTGCAGTGATTAAGTCTTTGCTAATCTTGAATTACTGGCAGTAAGTGGGGTATTGTGCACATTACTGCTATTTTTATCACTTTAAGTGGGCGAGCCTAATTAGTGATATACGCCGCTATTAGGTGACAGGACCCAATAGTGGTATGACCACAGTCATAGATCCAGTCGAGTGACAACTGAACCAGCTACTTATAAGATAGGGGAAAAAGTGAAAACTCTTAATACTGTTAATTATAACAATGTGCCATTTTGTGCAAATTGAATGACTCGCCAGTATTTCCCGCTGATAAAATCTTTTTTAAACACGTTTCAGGTGATTTATTGTGAACAAGGAAAAATGTCGCGTAGCACTACCAGCTTGAATGAAGTGGCTCAGTAAATAAATAAACATGTTTTTGAAATTCCTTTATTGTAAATTACGGGGTTTATCCCGAAACTTGAAATAAAATAAATGGGTGTTTTCATTTAAACGATCCTATTAAAATTTCCGCTGCCAAATCAAATACAAATACCACGAGTTTTCTGTCCCGCGACGTCCGAACCAGGAAACTGGGTCGGGGGTCGTGACACTCGAATCCTAGCCCGGTATATCCCAATTAAGTTTTACACCATTGTGAACCTTACGCCTTTTTTACTCTCTGATCGAAGTTCTCGGCATAGAAAAATCTTCGTAAACTAAATCACACATGTATATGTTGACATTTAAGAGATATACAGTCAACAAAATCAAGAGCAATGGTGATATATATGCGGTTAGACACCAAAAAATAAACACTCAAAAAATGGCTACAATTTAAGGAATGTGTTTAGTGATGGCATCAGATTCCTAATTGATGCAGAAAGGTCTGGTGGCAAGAAAAGCTGCTTCTAGGAGGTTGGCAAGTGTTTTCGCTTGACGATTCCGTTATAGGGTGGTTGGTGCCCTTGTTCCTGTAATTCGAATCCTAGCCCGTTACATCCCATTTTAGTTTACACCAATGTGAAACTTACGTCTCTTTAACTATCTGATCGAGGTTCTCGGCATTAAAAAATCTTCGTAAACTAAATCACACGTGTATATGATTACATTTAAGAGATATACAGTCAAGAAAATGAAGAGCAATGGTGATATATATGCGGATTAGACACCAAAAAATAAACACTCAAAAAATGGCTACAATTTAAGGAATGTGTTTAGTAACTGCATCAGATTCCTAATTGATGGAGAAAGGTCTGGTGGAAAAAAAAGCTGCTTCCAGGAGTTTGTCAAGTGTTTTCGCTCGACGATTCAATTCTTGGGTGGTTGGTTTGGCCCTTGTTCCTTTAACTCGAATCTGACCCCGGTATATCCCATTTTAGTTTTACACCATTGTGAACCTTACGCCTCTTTTACTCTCTGATCGAGTAAACTAAATCACACGTTTATATCTTGACATTTAAGAGATATACAGTCAAGAAAATCAAGAGCAATGGTGATATATATGCAGATTAGACACCAAAAAATAAACACTCAAAAAATAGCTACAATTTAAGGAATGTGTTTAGTGACGGCATCAGATTCCTAATTGATGGAGAAAGGTCTGGTGGCAAGAAAAGCTGCTTCTAGGAGGTTGTCAAGTGTTTTCGCTCGATGATTCAATTATTGGGTGGTTGGTTTGGCCCTTGTTCCTGTAAATCGAATCCTAGCCCGGTATATCCCATTTTAGTTTTACACCACTGTGAACCTTACGCCTTTTTTACTCTCTGATCGAGGTTTTTGGCTTTGAAAAATCTTCGTAAACTAAATTACACGTGTATATGTTGACATTTAAGAGATACATATTCAAGAAAATCAACAGCAATGGTGATATATATGCGGATGAGACACCAAAAAATAAACATTAAAAAAATGGCTACAATTTAAGGAATGTGTTTAGTGACGGCATCAGATTCCTAATTGATGGAGAAAGGTCTGGTGGCAAGAAAAGTTGCTTCCATGAGGTTGTCAAGTGTTTTCGCTCGATGATTCCATTCTTGGGTGGATGGTTTGGCCCTTGTTACTGTAACTCGAATCCTTGCCCTGTATATCCCATTTTAGTTTTACACCATTGTGAACGTAACGCCTTTTTTCTCTCTGATCGAGGTTTTCGGCATTGAAAAATCTTCGTAAACTAAATCACACGTGTATATGTTGACATTTAAGAGATATACAGTCAAGAAAATCAAGAGCAATGATGATATATATGCGGATTAGACACCAAAAAAAAAAACATTCAAAAAATGGCTACAATTTAAGGAATGTGTCTAGTGACGGCATCAGATTCCTAATTAATGGAGAAAGGTCTGGTGGCAAGAAAAGCTGCTTCCAGGATGTTGTCAAGTGTTTTCGCTCGACGATTCCATTCTTGGATGGTTGGTTTGGCCCTTGTTCCTGTAACTTGAATCATAGCCTGGTGTATCCCATTTTAGTTTTACACCATTGTGAACCTTATGCCTGTTTTACTCTCTGATCAAGGTTCTCGGCATTGAAAAATCTTCGTAAACTAAATCACACATGTATATGTTGATATTTAAGAGATATACAGTTAAGAAAATCAAGAGCAATGGTGATATATATGCGGATTAGACACCAAAAAATAAACACTCAAAAAATGGCTACAATTTAAGGAACGTGTTTATTGACGGCATCAGATTCCTAATTGATGGAAAAAGGTCTGGTGGCAAGAAAAGCTGCTTCCAGGAGGTTGTTAAGTGTTTTCGCTCGAAGATTCCATTATTGGGTGATTGGTTTGCCCTTCTTCGTATAACTCGAATCCTAGCCCGGTATATCCCATTTTACTTTTACACCATTGCGAACCTTATGCCTCTTTAACTCATTGATCGAGGTTCTCGGCATTGAAAAATCTTCGTTAACTAAATCACACATGTATATGTTGACATTTAAGAGATATACAGTCAAGAAAATCAAGAGCAATGGTGATATATATGCGGTTAGACATGAAAAAATAAACACTCAAAAAATGGCTACAATTTAAGGAATGTGTTTAGTGACGGCATCATATTCCTAATTGATGGAGAAAGGTCTGGTGGCAAGAAAAGCTGCTTTCAGGATGTTGTCATGTATTTTCGCTCGACGATTCCATTCTTGGGTGGTTGGTTTGGCCCTTGTTCCTGTTACTCGAATAGTAGCCTGATATATCCCATTTTAGTTTTACACCATTGTGAACCTTACGCCTTTTTTACTCTCTGATCGAGGTTCTCGGCATTGAAAAATCTTCGTAAACTGAATCACACGTGTATATGTTGTTATTTAAGAGATATACAGTTAAGAAAATCAACAGCAATGGTGATATATATATACGGATTAGACACCAAAAAATAAACACTCAAAAAATAGCTACAATTTAAGGAATGTGTTTAGTGACGGCATCAGATTCCTAATTGATGGAGAAAGGTCTGGTGGCAAGAAAAGCTGCTTCCAGGAGGTTTTCAAGTGATTTCGCTCGGCGATTTCTTGGCTGGTTGGTTTGGCCCTTGTTCCTGTAACTCGAATCCTAGCCCGGTATATCCCATTTTAGTTTTACACCATTGTGAACCTTACGCCTTTTTTACTCTCTGATTGAGGTTCTCGGCAATGAAAAATCTTCGTAAACTAAATCACACGTGTCTGTGTTGACATTTAAGAGATATACAATCAAGAAAATCAAGAGCAATGGTGATATATACGCGGACTAGACACCAAAAAATAAACACTCAAAAAATGGCTATAATTTGAGGAATGTGTTTAGTGACGGCATCAGATACCTAATTGATGGAGAAAGGTCTGGTGGCAAGAAAGGCTGCTTCAAGGAGGTTGTCAAGTGTTTTTGCTCGATGATTCCATTCTTGGTCGTTGGTTTGGCCCTTGTTCCTGTTACTCGAATAGTAGCCTGATATATCCCATTTTAGTTTTACACCATTGCGAACCTTACGCCTTTTTTACTCTCTGATCGAGGTTCTCGGCATTGAAAAATCTTCGTAAACTGAATCAAACGTGTATATGTTGTTATTTAAGAGATATACAGTTAAGAAAATCAACAGCAATGGTGATATATATACGGATTAGACACCAAAAAATAAACACTCAAAAAATAGCTACAATTTAAGGAATGTGTTTAGTGACGGCATCAGATTCCTAATTGATGGAGAAAGGTCTGGTGGCAAGAAAAGCTGCTTCCAGGAGGTTTTCAAGTGATTTCGCTCGGCGATTTCTTGGCTGGTTGGTTTGGCCCTTGTTCCTGTAACTCGAATCCTAGCCCGGTATATCCCATTTTAGTTTTACACCATTGTGAACCTTACGCCTTTTTTACTCTCTGATTGAGGTACTCGGCAATGAAAATCTTCGTAAACTAAATCACACGTGTCTGTGTTGACATTTAAGAGATATACAATCAAGAAAATCAAGAGCAATGGTGATATATACGCGGACTAGACACCAAAAAATAAACACTCAAAAAATGGCTATAATTTGAGGAATGTGTTTAGTGACGGCATCAGATACCTAATTGATGGAGAAAGGTCTGGTGGCAAGAAAGGCTGCTTCAAGGAGGTTGTCAAGTGTTTTTGCTCGATGATTCCATTCTTGGTCGTTGGTTTGGCCCTTGTTCCTATATTCGAATCCTAGCCCGGTATATCGTATTTTAGTTTCACACCATTGTGAACCTTACACCTTTTTTACTCTCGGATCGAGGTTCTCGGTATTGAAAAATCTTCGTAAACTAAATCACACGTGTATGTGTTGACATTTAAGAGATATACAGTTAAGAAAATCAAGAGCAATGGAGATATATACGCGGACTAGACACCAAAAAATAAACACTCAAAAAGTGGCTACAATTTAAGGAATGTGTTTAGTGATGGCATCAGATTCCTAATTGATGGAGAAAGGTCTAGTGGCAAGAAAAGCTGCTTCCAGGAGGTTGTCAAGTGTTTTCGCTCGACGATTCCATTCTTGGGTCGTTGGTTTGGCCCTTGTTCCTATAACTCGAATCCTAGCCCGGTATATCCTACTTTAGTTTTACACCATTGTGAACCGTACACACTTTTTTTACTCTCTGGTCGAGGTTCTCGGTATTGAAAAATCTTCGTAAACTAAATCACACGTGTATGTTTTGACATTTAAGAGATATACAGTCAAGAAAATCAAGAGTAATGGAGATATATACGCGGACTAGACACCAAAAAATAAACACTCAAAAAATGTCAATAATTTAAGGATTGTGTTTAGTGACGGCATCAGATTCCTAATTAATGGAGAAATGTCTGGTGGCAAGAAAAGCTGCTTCTAAGAGGTTGTCAAGTGTTTTTGCTCGACGATTCCATTCTTTGGTGGTTGATTTCGCCCATGTTCCTGTAACTGGAATCCTAGCCCGGTATATCCCATTTTAGTTTTACACCATTTTGAACATTACGCCTTTTTTACTCTCAGATTGAGGTTCTCGACATTGAAAAATATTCATAAACTAAATCATACGTGTATATGTTGACATTTAAGTGATATCCAGTCAAGAAAATCAAGAGCAATGGTGATATATATGCGGATTAGACATAAAAAAAACACTCAAAAAGTGGCTACAATTTAAGGAATGTGTTTAGTGACGGCATCAGATTCCTAATTGATGGAGAAAGGTCTGGTGGCAAGAAAAGCTGCTTCCAGGAGGTTGTCAAGTGTTTTCGCTCGACGATTCCATTCTTGGGTGGTTGGTTTGGCCGTTGTTCCTGTAACTCGAATCCTAGCCCGGTATATCCTATTTTAGTTTTACACCATTGTGAACCTTACACACTTTTTTTACTCTCTGGTCGATGTTCTCGGTATTGAAAAATCTTCGTAAACTAAATCACACGTGTATGTGTTGAAATTTAAGAGATATACAGTCAAGAAAATCAAGAGCAATGGAGATATATACGCGGACTAGACACCAAAAAATAAACACTCAAAAAATGGCTATAATTTAAGGAATGTGTTTAGTGACGGCATCAGATTCCAAATTAATGGAGAAAGGTCTGGTGGCAAGAAAAGATGCTTCCAAGAGGTTGTCAAGTGTTTTTGCTCGACGATTCCATTCTTTGGTGGTTGATTTGGCCCATGTTCCTGTAACTCGAATCCTAGCTCGGTATATCCCATTTTAGTTTTACACCATTGTGAACATTACGCCTTTTTTACTCTCTAATTGAGGTTCTCGACATTGAAAAATCTTCATAAACTAAATCATACGTGTATATGTTGACATTTAAGAGATATCCAGTCAAGAAAATCAAGAGCAATTGTGATATATATGCGGATTAGACATCAAAAAATAAACACTCAAAAAGTGGCTACAATTTAAGGAATGTGTTTAGTGACGGCATCAGATTCCTAATTGAAGGAGAAAGGTCTGGTGGCAAAAAAAGCTGCTTCCGGGAGGTTGTCAAGTGTTTTCGCTCGACGATTCCATTCTTGGGTCGTTGGTTTGGCCCTTGTTCCTATAACTCGAATCCTACTCCGGTATATCCTATTTTAGTTTTACACCGTTGTGAACCTTACACACTTTTTTTACACTCTGGTCGAGGTTCTCGGTATTGAAAAATCTTCGTAAACTAAATCACACGTGTATGTGTTGACATTTAAGAGATATACAGTCAAGAAAATCAAGAGCAATGAAGATATATACGCGGACTAGACACCAAAAAATGGCTATAATTTAAGGAATGTGTTTAGTGACGGCATCAGATTCCTAATTAATGGAGAAAGGTCTTGTGGCAAGAAAAGCTGCTTCCAAGAGGTTGTCAAGTGTTTTTGCTCGACGATTCCATTCTTTGGTGGTTGATTTCGCCCATGTTCCTGTAACTGGAATCCTAGCCCCGGTATATCCCATTTTAGTTTTACACCATTGTGAACATTACGCCTTTTTTACTCTCTGATTGAGGTTCTCGACATTGAAAAATCTTCATAAAGTAAATCATACGTGTATATGTTGACATTTAAGTGATATCCAATCAAGAGCAATGGTGATATATATGCGGATTAGACATAAAAAAAATACTCAAAAAGTGGCTACAATTTAAGGAATGTGTTTAGTGACGGCATCAGATTCCTAATTGATGGAGAAAGGTCTGGTGGCAAGAAAAGCTGCTTCCAGGAGGTTGTCAAGTGTTTTCGCTCGACGATTCCATTCTTGGGTGGTTGGTTTGGCCCTTGTTCCTATAACTCGAATCCTAGCCCGGTATATCCTATTTTAGTTTTACACCATTGTGAACCTTACACCTTTTTTACTCTCTGATCGAGGTTCTCGGTATTGAAAAATATTCGTAAACTAAATCACACGTGTATATGTTGACATTTAAGAGCTATACAGTCAAGAAAAGCAAGAGAAATGGTGATATATATGCGGATTAGATACAAAAAATAAACACTCAAAAAATGGCTACAATTTAAGGTATGTGTTTAGTGACGGCATCAGATTCCTAATTGATGGAGAAAGGTCTGGTGGCAAGAAAAGCTGCTTCAAGGAGGTTTTCAAGTGATTTCGCTCGGCGGTTCCATTCTTGGCTGGTTGGTTTGGCTCTTGTTCCTGTAACTCGAATCCTAGCCCGGTATATCCCATTTTAGTTTTACACCATTGTGAACCTTAGGCCTGTTTTACTCTCTGATTGAGGTTCTCGGCATTGAAAAATCTTCGTAAACTAAATCATACGTGTCTGTGTTGACATTTAAGAGATATACAGTCAAGAAAATCAAGAGCAATGGTGATATATACGCGGAATAGACACCAAAAAATAAACACTCAAAAAATGGCTATAATTTAAGGAATGTGTTTAGCGACGGCTTCAGATTTCTAATTGATGGAGAAAGTTCCGGTGGCAAGAAAAGCTGTTTCCAGGAGGTTGTCAAGTGTTTTCGCTCGACGACTCCATTCTTTGGTGGTTGGTTTGGCCATTGTTCATGTAACTCGAATCCTAGCCCGGTATATCTCATTTTAGTTTTACACCATTGTGAACCTTACGCCTTTTTTACTCTCTGATCGAGGTTATCGGCATTGAAAAATATTCGTAAACTAAACCACACGTGTATATGTTGACATTTAAGAGGTATACAGTCAAGAAAATCAAGAGCAATGGTGATATATATGCGGATTGGACACCAAGAAATAAACACTCAAAAAATGGCTACAATTTAAGGAATGCGTTTAGTGACGGCATCGGATTCCTAATTAATGGTGAAAGGTCTGGTGGCAAGAAAAGCTGCTTCCAGGAGGTTGTCAAGTGTTTTCGCTCGACGATTCCATTCTTGGGTGGTTGGTTTGGCTTGTTCCAGTAACTCGAATCCTAGCCCGGTATATCCCATTTTCGTTTTACACCATTGTGAACCTCACGCCTTTTTTACTCTCTGATCGAGGTTCTCGGCATTGAAAAATCTTCGTAAACTAAATCCCATGTGTATATGTTGATATTTAAGAGATATACAGTCAAGAAAATCAATAGCAATGGTGATATATATGCAGATTAGACACCAAAAAATAAACACTAAAAATGGCTACAATTTAAGGAATGTGTTTAGTGACGGCATCAGATTCCTAATTGATGGAGAAATGTCTGGTGGCAAGAAAAGCTGCTTCCAGGAGGTTTTCAAGTGATTTCGCTCGGCGATTCCATTCTTGGCAGGTTGGTTTGGCCCTTGTTCCTGTAACTCGAATTCTAGCCCGGTATATCTCATTTTAGTTTTACACCATTGTGAACCTTACGCCTTTTTTACTCTCTGATTGAGGTTCTCGGCATTGAAAAATCTTCATAAACTAAATCTGATGTGTCTGTGTTGACATTTAAGAGATATACAGTCAAGAAAATCAAGAGCAATGGTGATATATATGCGGACTAGACACCAAAAAAGAAACACTAAAAAAATGGCTATAATTTAATGAATGTGTTTAGTGACGGCATCAGATTCCTAATTAATGGAGAAAGGTCTGGTGGCAAGAAAAGCTGCTTCCAAGAGGTTATCACGAGTTTTTGCCCGACGATTCCATTCTTTGGTGGTTGATTTGTCCCATGTTCCTGTAACTCGAATCCTAGCCCGTTATATCCCATTTTAGTTTTACACCGTTTTGAACCTTACGCCTTTTTTACTCTCTGATTGAGGTTCTCGGCATTGAAAAATCTTCGTAAACTAAATCATACGTGTATATGTTTACATTTAAGAGATATCCAGTCAAGAAAATCAAGAGCAACTGTGATATATATGCGGATTAGACATAAAAAAATAATCACTCAAAAAGTGGCTACAATTTAAGGAATGTGTTTAGTGACGGCATCAGATTCCTAATTGAAGGAGAAAGGTCTGGTGGCAAGAAAAGCTGCTTCCAGGAGGTTGTTAAGTGTTTTCGCTCGACGATTCCATTCTTGGGTCATTGGTTTGGTCCTTGTTCCAATAACTCGAATCCTAGCCCGTATATCCTATTTTAGTTTTACACCATTGTGAACCTTACACCTTTTTTACTCTCTGATCGAGGTTCTCGATATTGAAAAATCTTCGTAAACTAAATCACACGTGTATATGTTGACATTTAAGAGCCATACAGTCAAGAAAAGCAAGAGCAATGGTGATATACATAAGGATTAGATACCAAAAAATAAACACTCAAAAAATGGCTACAATTTAAGAATTGTGTTTAGTGACGGCATCAGATTCCTAATTGATGGAGAAAGGTCTGGTGGCAAGAAAACTGTTTCCAGGAGGTTGTCAAGTGTTTTCGCTCGACGATTCCGTTATTGGGTGGTTGGTTTGGCCCTTGTTCATATAACAGGAATCCTAGCCTGGTAAATCTCATTCTAGTTTTACACCATTGTGAACCTTACGCCTCTTTTACTCTCTGATCAAGGTTCTCGGCATTGAAAATTCTTCGTAAACTAAATCACACGTGTATATGTTGACATTTAAGAGATATACAGTCACGAAAATCAAGAGCAATGGTGATATATATGCGGATTAGACACTAAAAAATAAACACTCAAAAAAGGCTACAATTTAAGGAATGTGTTTAGTGACGGCATCAAATTCCTAATGGATAGAGAAAGGTCTGGTGGCAAGACAAGCTGCTTCCAGGAGGTTCTCAAGTGTTTTCGCTCGACGATTCCATTCTTGGCTGGTTGGTTTGGCCCTTGTTCCTGTAACTCGAATCCTAGCCCGGTATATCCCATTTAGTTTTACACCATTGTGAACCTTACGGTTTTTTTACTCTCTGATCGAGGTTATCGGCATTGAAAAATATTCGTAAACTAAATCACACGTGTATATATTGACATTTAAGAGGTATACAGTCAAGAAAATCAAGAGCAATCGTGATATATATGCGGATTGGACACCAAGAAATAAACACTCAAAAATAGCTACAATTTAAGGAATGTGTTTAGTGACGGCATCAGATTCCTAATTAATGGTGAAAGGTCTGGTGGCAAGAAAAGCTGCTTCCAGGAGGTTGTCAAGCGTTTTCGCTCGACGATTCCATTCTTGGGTGGTTGGTTTGGCTTGTACCAGTAACTCGAATCCTAGCCCGGTATATCTCATTTTAGTATTACACCATTGTGAACCTTACGCCTTTTTTACTCTCTGATCGAGGTTCTCGGCATTGAAAAATCTTCGTAAACTAAATCACATGTGTATATGTTGATATTTAAGAGATATACAGTCAAGAAAATCAACAGCAATGGTGATATATATGCAGATTAGACATTAAAAAATGGATACAATTTAAGGAATGTGTTTTGTGACGGCATCAGATTCCTAATTCATGGAGAAAGGTCTGGTGGCAAGAAAAGCTGCTTCCAGGAGGTTTTCAAGTGATTTTGCTCGGCGATTCCATTCTTGGCTGGTTGGTTTGGCCCTTGTTCCTGTAACTCGAATCCCAGCCCGGTATATCCCATTTTAGTTTTATACCATTGTGAACCTTACGCCTTTTTTACTCTCTGATTGAGGTTCTCGGCATTGAAAAATCTTCGTAAACTAAATCACACGTGTGTGTGTTGACATTTAAGAGATATACAGTCAAGAAAATCAAGAGCAATGGTGATATATACGCGGACTAGACACCAAAAAATAAACACTCAAGAAATGGCTATAATTGAAGGAATGTGTTTAGTGACGGCATCAGATTCCTAATTAATGGAGAAAGGTCTGGTGGCAAGAAAAGCTGCTTCCAAGAGGTTGTCAAGTGTTTTTGCTCGACGATTCCATTCTTTGATGGTTGATTTCGCCCATGTTCCTGTAACTCGAATCCTAGCCCGGTATATCCCATTTTAGTTTTACACCATTGTGAACCTTACCCCTTTTTTACTCTCTGATTGAGGTTCTCGACATTGAAAAATCTTCGTAAACTAAATCATACGTGTATATGTTGACACTTAAGTGATATCCAGTCAAGAAAATCAAGAGCAATGGTGATATATATGTGGATTAGACATCAAAAAATAAACACTCAAAAAGTGGCTACAATTTATGGAATGTGTTTAGTGACGGCATCAGATTCCTAATTGATGGAGAAAGGTCTGGTGGCAAGAAAAGCTGTTTCCAGGAGGTTGTCAAGTGTTTTCGCTCGACGATTCCATTCTTGGGTCGTTGGTTTGGCCCTTGTTCCTATAACTCGAATCCAGGCCCGGTATATCCCATTTTAGTTTTACACTATTGTGAACCTTACCCCTTTTTTACTCTCTGATTGAGGTTCTCGACATTGAAAAATCTTCGTAAACTAAATCATACGTGTATATGTTGTCAATTAAGAGCTATACAGTCAAGAAAAGTAAGAGCAATGGTGATATATATGCGGATTAGATACCAAAAAATAAACACTCAAAAAATGGCTACATTTTAAGGAATGTGTTTAGTGACGACATCCGATTCCTAATTGATGGAGAAAGGTATGGTGGCAAGAAAACTGCTTCCAGGAGGTTGTCAAGTGTTTTCGCTCGACGATTCCATTATTGGCTGGTTGGTTTGGCCCTTGTTCCTATAACTCCATTCCTAGCCCGGTATATCCCATTTTAATTTTACACCATAGAGAACCTTACGCCTTTTTTACTCTCTGATCGAGGTTCTCGGCATTAAAAAATCTTCGTAAACTAAATCATACGTGTATATGTTGACATTTAAGTGATATCCAGTCCAGAAAATCAAGAGCAATGGTGATATATATGCGGATTAGACATCAAAAAATAAACACTCAAAAAGTGGCAACAATTTAAGGAATGTGTTTTGTGCCGGCATCAGATTTCTAATTGATGGAGAAAGGTCTGGTGGCAAGAAATGCTGCTTCCAGGAGGTTATCAAGTGTTTTTGATCGACGATTCCATTCTTAGGTCGTTGGTTTGGCCCTTGTTCCTATAACTCGAATCCTAGCCCGGTGTATCCTATTTTAGTTTTACACCATTGTGAACCTCACACCTTTTTTACTCTCTGATCGAGGTTCTCGGTATTGAAAAATCTTCGTAAACTAAATCACACGTGTATATGTAGACATTTAAGAGCTATACAGTCAAGAAAAGCAAGAGCAATGGTGATACATATGCGGATTAGATACCAAAAAATAAACACTCAAAAAATGTCTACAATTTAAGGAATGTGTTTAGTGACGGCATCCGATTCCTAATTGATGGAGAAAGGTCTGGTGGCAAGAAAACTGCTTCCAGGAGGTTGTCAAGTATTTTCGCTCGACGATTCCATTATTGGGTGGTTAGTTTGGCCCTTGTTCATATAACTCGAATCCTAGCCTGGTAAAACCCATTTTAGTTTTACACCATTGTGAACCTTACGCCTCTTTTACTCTCTGATCAAGGTTCTCGGCTTTGAAAATTCTTCGTAAACTAAATCACACGTGTATATGTTGACATTTAAGAGATATACAGTCAAGAAAATCAAGAGCAATGGTGATATATATGCGGATTAGACACTAAAAAATAAACACTAAAAAAAAGGCTAAAATTTAAGGAATGTGTTTAGTGACGGCATCAAATTCCTAATGGATAGAGAAAGGTCTGGTGGCAAGACAAGCTGCTTCCAGGAGGTTGTCAAGTGTTTTCGCTCGACGATTCCATTATTGGCTGGTTGGTTTGGCCCTTGTTCCTGTAGCTCGAATCCTAGCCCGGTATATCCCATTTAGTTTTACACCATTGTGACCTTACACCTTTTTACTCTCTAATTGAGGTTCTCGGCATTGAAAAATCTTCGAAAACTAAATCACACGTGTCTGTGTTGACATTTAAGAGATATACAGTCAAGAAAATCAAGAGCAATGGTGATATATATGCGGATTAGACACCAAAAAATAAAAACTCAAAAAATGGCTACAATTTGAGTAATGTGTTTAATGACGGCAACAGATTCCTAATTGATGGAGAAAGGTCTGGTGGCAAGAAAAGCTACTTCCAAGAGGTTGTCAAGTGTTTTTGCTCGACGATTCCATTCTTTGATGGTTGGTTTGGCCCTTGTTCCTGTAACTCGAATCCTAACCCGGTATAACCCATTTTAGTTTTACTCCATTGTGAACCTTACGCCTTTTTTACTCTCTGATCGAGGTTCTCGGCATTGAAAAATCTTCATAAACTAAATCACACGTGTATATGTTTACATTTAAGAGATATACAGTCAAGAAAATCAAGAGCAATGGTGATATATATGCGGATTAGACACCAAAAAATAAACACTCAAAAAACGGCTACAATTTAAGGAATGTGTTTAGTGACGGCATCAGATTTCTAATTGATAGTGAAAGGACTGGAGGCAAGAAAAGCTACTTACAGGAGGTTGTCAAGTGCTTTTTCTTGACGATTCCATTCTTGGGTGGTTGGTTTGGCCCTGTTCCTGTAACTCGAATCCTCTCCCGGTATATCCCATTTTAGTTTTACATCATTGTGAACCTTACGCCTTTTTTACTTTCTGATCGAGGTCCTCGACATTGAAAAATCTTCGTAAACTAAATCACACATGTATATGTTGACATTTAAGAGATATGCAGTCATGAAAATCAAGAGCAATGGTGATATATATGCGGATTAGACACCAAAAAAATAAACACTTAAAAGAATGGCTACACTTTAAGGAATGTGTTTAGTGACGGCATCAGATTCCTAATTGATGGAGAAAGGTCTGGTGGCAAGAAAAGCTGCTTCCAGGAGGTAGTCAGGTGTTTTCGCACGACGATTCCATTCTTTGGTGGTTGGTTTGGCCCTTGTTCCTGTAACTCGAATCTTAACCCGATATATCCCATTTTAGATTTACACCAATGTGAACCTTACGCCATTTTTACTCTCTGATCGAGGTTTTCGGCATTGAAAAATCTTCGTAAACTAAATCACACGTGTATATGTTGACATTTAAGAGATATACAGTCAAGAAAATCAAGGGTAATGGTGATATATATGAGGATTAGACACCAAAAAAATAAACACTCAAAAAATGGCTACAATTTAAGGAATGTGTTTAGTGACGGCATCAGATTCCTAATTGATGCAGAATGGTCTGGTGGCAAGAAAAGCTGCTTCCCAGGAGGTTGTCAAGTGTTTTCGCTCGACGATTCCATTCTTGGGTGGTTAGTTTGTCCCTTATTCCTGTAACTCGAATCCTAGCCCGGTATATCCTATTTTAGTTTTACACCATTGTGAACTGTATGCCTTTTGTACATTCTGATCGAGGTTCTCGGCATTGAAAAATCTTCGTAAACTAAATCACGCTTGTATATGTTGACATTTAAGAGATATACAGTCAAGAAAATCAAGAGCAATGGTGATATATATGCGGATTAGACCGCAAAAAATAAACACTCAAAAAATGGCTACAATTTAAGGAATGTGTTTAGTGATGGCATCAGATTCCTAATTGATGGAGAAAGGTCTGGTGGCAAGAAAAGCTGCTTCCACGAGGTTGTCAAGTGTTTTCGCTCGACGATTCCATTCTTGGGTGGCTACTTTTGGCCCTTGTTCCTGTAACTCGAATCCTAGCCCGGTATATCACTTTTTAGTTTTACACCATTGTGAAGCTTACGCCTATTTTACTTTCTGATCGAGGTTCTCGGCATTGAAAAATCTTCGTAAACTAAATCCTACCTGTATATGTTGAAATTTAAGAGATATACAGTCAAGAAAATCAAGAGCAATGGTGATATATATGCGGATTAGACAGCCAAAAATAAACACTCAAAAAATGTCTCCAATTTAAGGAATGGGTTTAGTGACGAAATCAGATTCCTAATTGATGGAGAAAGGTCTGGTGGCAAGAAAAGCTGCTTCCACGAGGTTGTCAAGTGTTTTCGCTCGACGATTCCATTCTTGGGTGGCTACTTTTGGCCCTTGTTCCTGTAACTCGAATCCTAGCCCGGTATATCACTTTTTAGTTTTACACCATTGTGAAGCTTACGCCTATTTTACTTTCTGATCGAGGTTCTCGGCATTGAAAAATCTTCGTAAACTAAATCCTACCTGTATATGTTGAAATTTAAGAGATATACAGTCAAGAAAATCAAGAGCAATGGTGATATATATGCGGATTAGACAGCCAAAAATAAACACTCAAAAAATGTCTCCAATTTAAGGAATGGGTTTAGTGACGAAATCAGATTCCTTATTGATGGAGAAAGGTCTGATGGTAAGAAAAGCTGCTTCCAGGAGGTTGTCAAGTGTTTTCGCTCGACGATTCCATTCTTGGGTGGTTGGATTGGCCCTTGTTCCTGTAACTCGAATCCTAACCCGGTATATCCCATTTTAGTTTTACACCATTGTGAACCTTACGCCTTTTTTACTCTCTGATCGAGGTTCACGGCATTGAAAAATCTTCATAAACTAAATCACACATGTATATGTTGACATTTAAGAGATATTCAGTCAATAAAATCAAGAGCAATGGTGATATATATGCGGATTAGACACCAAAAAATAAACACTCAAAAAATGGCTACAATTTAAGGAATGTGTTTAGTGACGGCATCAGATTTCTAGTTGATGGAGAAAGGTCTGGTGGCAAGAAAAGCTACTTCCAGGAGGTTGTCAAGTGTTTTCGCTCGATGATTCCATTCTTGGGTGGTTGGTTTGTCCCTTATTCCTGTAACTCGAATCATAGCCCGGTATATCCCATTTTAGTTTTACACCATTGTGAACCATACGTCTTTTTTACTCTCTGATCGAGGTTCTCGGTATTGAAAAATCTTCGTAAACTAAATCACACGTGTATATGTTGACATTTTGAGATATACAGTCAAGAAAATCAAGAGCAATGGTGATATATATGCGGATTAGACACCAAAAAACAAACACTATAAAAATGGCTGCAATTTAAGTAATGTGTTTAGTGACGGCATCAGATTCCTAATTGATGGAGAAAGGTCTGGTGGCAAGAAAAGTTAGTTCTAGGAGGTTGTCAAGTGTTTTCGCACGACGATTCCATTCTTGGGTGGTTGGTTTGGCCTTTGTTCCAGTAACTCGAATCCTAGCTCGGTATATCCCATTTTAGTTTTGCACCATTGTGAACCTTACGCCTTTTTTACTCTCTGAACGAGGTTCTCGGCATTGAAAAATCTTCGTAAACTAAATCACACGTGTATATGTTGACATTTAGGAGATATACAGTCAAGAAAATCAAGAGCAGTGGTGATATATATGCGAATTAGACACCAAAATATAAACACTCAAAAAATGGCTACAATTTAAGGAATCAGTTTAGTGACGGCATCAGATTCCTAATTGATGGAGAAAGGTCTGGTGGCAAGAAAAGCTGCTTCCAGGAGGTTGTCAAGTGTTTTCACTAGACGATTCCATTCCTGGGTGGTTGGTTAGGCCCTTGTTCCTGTAACTCGAATCCTAGCCCGTTATATCTTATTTTAGTTTTACACCATTGTGAACCTTACGCCATTTTTACTCTCTGATCGAGGTTCTCGGCAATGAAAAATCTACCTAAACTAAATCACACGTGTATATGTTGACATTTAAGACATATACAGTCAAGAAAATCAAGAGCAATGGTGATATATATGCGGATTAGACAAAAAAAAAATAAACACTCAAAAAATGGCTTCAATTTAATGAATGTGTCTAGTGACGCCATCAGATTCCTAATTGATGGAGAAAGGTCTGGTGGTAAAAAAATCTGCTTCGAGGAGGTTGGCAAGTGTTTTCGATCGACGATTCCATTCT